>BQNB010022439.1:2716-62998 GCA_026074375.1 Tanacetum coccineum | reverse complement strand
AAGTAATCATTGCACTGAATAAACAAACCAACTTCTAATCTGATTAATGATGGCTAATATAGTTTTCTATCATAAGGCTTGACCACTCTTTTATCTTCTGTTAATTGGCTTGCATGGGTTAAAGTGTCTTGAATTAATTGTAGTCATCACTAAACCCGTGCCAGTCTCTCAGGCTGAAAACCCCCCTTTTACCTGTATTGATTTAATTTAAATACATTACTAAATCATGTTTCCATCTTAATATTGGGTGCAGAGTTCGGTATATGGGGCTGAAGATTAGGCAGCAATTGCGATTGGGTTTCATGATTTCATAGCGGATGCATTAAGGGGAATGGATTTTATCAGAAAGATCATTTGGAGATTCAAAAAGCGAATGGTAATGGAGCCATTATCACTGTACATGTATTAAACTTGAGATAAAAATTGTGATTGCTTATTTATTTGTTGTTGCTTTGCTTCAGGTGGACGCTCTAACAACAATGCGAGGAAACGAAGGCGTATGGATAACCTATTTTAACATGTCATTTTTTGTATAGGTTGAAACGGGTCGGGTCAGGGTTGGATTAACCCCGAAACAATTATTTTTGTCCAACTTTTCTTTGAAAAGTTTCTATGTCGATTATGATTAGAGATACTGCATTATACCTATAATTATCAATTTTTTGCATAAAACGATTTAAGATCGTAACCATTATGAAATGCTTGGGCTGACTTTCGACATGCTCGACCCATTTTACCCATTCACCATCTAGCTATTTTTTCGACCTGTTTATGACAATACAATGCGACTCTTCCCATCCAGTTGTTTGAAATTGCGCCTCTTTTTGCCCTAACATTTCAGTAGAACAGATATTCGGTTCGCACGTGCAGGACTAACTGATATGGTTGATGAAGTAGCCCATGGATTAAAGCTTTTGTAGTCCCATAACCTATCCAATGGCTTATATGAGTACTACTTTTCGAGACTAGCTTCCTCCTACTAAAGAAAAAGAATAACTGGTCTTTGTTTTCTTTTATACTTTTTCTCAATTCTTTTGAACCATGTCATACTAATAACGATGACGACTAAAGTAAAAACATATGTGTGCAGGACCAAGTTGTCAAATTTATTGTTTGTAGAAGGGTTTCCGACTAATTGGACTCGAAGGGAAGTATTGCCTATCCGTTTTCTTAATGTTTTGTATATCGTGCACTCATATAAGCTGATATGGTTCCAGGCCCAAGTTGTCAAATGTATTATTTGTAGAAGGGTCCATGACTAACTAGACTCGAAGGGAAGTATCACATATCCTTTTTCTTAACATTTTGTATATCGTTATATATTGCTTATGTTGAAAGTTCAGGCTTATCTCTGATATTGTAAACCTTTATATTCATTAATTGTGTATTACTAAAATTGTTACGGCTGGTGCAGTTGAATGCATCGCGTAAATTAAATAATCAAAACCAAATTGGACATTTATTTTTTGCAAGTTACGCTACTACGACCCAACCTGTTCAGTCCGACCCATTGATTGTGCCACCTCTATACACAAACTGTCTGAACCAAACATCTGGTAAAAGGGCGTGTCCGTTTCCTGCAGGTTTACTTTGCACTAGATGAGGTGCATGCTGCTATTGTAACATATGGTGGTTTGTGTCCTGGGCTAAATACTATGATCAGGGATGTGTTGTGTATTCTGACAAATTAGCTGCAGGTATTACTACTTTTGTATCGGTTAAGTTATATTGTTTACTATTTTCATGTTCCTATTTTGTTAGAAGAATGTGCAATTGATTTGTTGTCAGTTGGTGATTCTAAGTTATTACTAGAAAGGTGATAAAACATGAAAGAGATTTAAACAAGTTCATGAAAGAGAAATTATAGTTTGAAAGTAATAGTTTGTGATGTCTAGATAGGTCGTGTATACTAAAATGAATTTTATTTCAAATTGTTTGCGACTGTGGTGTAACGAACTGAAAATTTTTAGAGAACTAGATAGCTTTTAGGAACTAATTATAATACTCTACTAATGTTCAGCTACTGATTTGAGTTTTGGTGTTATTTTTGGGTTTAGTAGATATTCTGAACTCTGTGGACGAAATGTATTGGCGAAGCGTTCTTTGGATGTACCTCCAGCTGCAATTTCTAGCAATTTTGGTACGGTCGAGCAGCTTGATTTAGAGGTGTTTGAGAAATACTCTGATATGTGTGGAAAGAATATCGTGACACGATTTTCTACACCTTCTGTGAACGTTGTTCGTACTTCTAATGTTATAAACTCACAGACTATCTTCAGCGAGCCTCTAAGGTTAGCATTTGTTTTTCAGCAAAGGCCATTCGTTGTGTGTAAAATTTTTAGTTGATACTTATTCTTTGTTATTGGTGTTTTTTTTGTTCAGATTGAATGTTAGTGAAGAAGTTTCCCCTTCACATGATAGAGCACATCTGAATGTAGCGGCTGAAGAATTGTAGATGGACTTTGCTTATATTCCTTTCGTAGAAAGGTTTCAGATTTTCTTACAAGAAGTATTCGAATATGATATTAGTTCAGGTAGGCCTAAACTCGCAACATGGATAGAGGTATATATTATATTCCTTACCTCCATTATGATTGTTTTTTAATGTTACACCATTCCTTCACAGTCAAACCTCCACGAATAGGTTATAAAAAAAGCTAATATGTGCCAAACAAGCTGATAACCCGTAATCTATTACTGAAAACATCTTATTGTTTCAACAGAATGCTATAAGACTATAAGCCTAACATGAATGGAATCCTAATCTCTAAATTTTCATACAAACTAAATATCAATTAAAAGCAACAATCTTTCTTATTCAAGTATCATCATAATATAAAAATATATGAAACTAAAAATACAAAAACATACACATCAGCATATTAAATTCATAAAAGGAAACACAATACTAACAATTCATGATCTCTAACTAATGAACATATATGTTGTTTATTATAATCAACAAGATAGCAACTAGGCTTAGAAAAAAGCAGTTAGGTGTTGATTACCTTGAACACAACTTAGGTTTAGTTTTTATGACAAAATGAGTTATTAGGAGAGAAGTGTTCAGTTAGGGATTTGGGTTTTTTATATGAGACTGAAAAATGGCGGGAACGAGTGTTAAAGAGATGGCGGGAAAATTGGGTTCTGTTTGGATCAGGTCTGATAAGAATTCAGTATCTGTTTTCCAATGGGTATTACGTCTCAAAGGTTCTATGTTTCAGTGATCTATAAAATTGATATGTGCTCAGTTTGGATCAAAGTTTCAGTAAGTGTCACTTATTAAGAAGTTTCAGTTAACAAGTAGTTGTTGTTTACTTAAACTTACCCACTAATCAACTTTTTGTATATTTCAACAACAACAACAGAGACTAGATCGTGATGTGTGAGAGGGGAAGCGAAGGCAGTTCAATTATATAGGTACAACGAAATCATAACACACCTTTCTTTGTCAGCAAGATATTGACATATTTTTATCTTTAAATGTTGTTCGAGTAGAAAGCATAGTTTTGTTTTAACTTATTTTCATAGGAAGATTACTCCGAGATGTGGAACCTAACCCGAATTAATAGACGGGCTGATAAAAGCAACAAAAGATGGCAATATGCATAACTTTAGTACACTTGATGAGAAGTTGAAACTATAAGAATTGTAACAAGAGTGTAACAATCAAAATCGCCCACAGACTAAGCCTGGCGCAACGCACGGGTGTCGACAAGCCTCATAAGAATTAAAATATAAGTCGCTTAAAAAGTACAAGTCCATTAATAGTTGTATTCAATTTTATATAATACTTACATATTAAGTTTAACACATTAATACCACAACTACTACATATTGAGTACAATTCGCATAATAATTTAATTATAAGTTGCATAAAAAGTACATGTCCATCCATAGTTGTATTAAATTTTCCACATTAATACCACAACTACTAACTTTAACAAATAAAATAACATACCATCTTTATGAAAGTACGTTTCGCATAAGAAGTACCCATGCCCTTATAAATGTTAGTCACCCTTTACAACATCAATCCAACCCAAAGTCAAGAAAAAAGGCAGTTAATCATCAAGATGGATAAAGAAAAAGGTAAGTATTTTTTTTCCTTAATGGTTCTAAACCAATTATTACAAATAATGCTTAACATTAATGATTTAAGTATATGATTATTAACAGAAGCTACTCTGCTTAAGTTGGAGTCATCAAAAGAATCAAATGTTTGCAACGCTGGGCCACAGCCAGTTTTGCTTCATATGAATGAATATTCTAGTTTTGATGAATTTCCAGCTGCCACAGATGATGAAACATCAGACAATGAAACAACTATCAACAAAGGAAATAACATACTTCAAGCAATCACAACAGTTGTCTGTGGTCTAGCAAATCTAAAGACGTGGGATGAGTTTGGAAAAAATAAGGCCTACAAGAAAGCTGGGAATTGTGCAGACCAAGAAAAGGGAAAACAGATGTTTGAAGTATTGTTTAATTACTTGTTTGTGTTATGGTTTAACTTCATGTTTTTTGTTTATTTAATGAGTGTACTTGCTACTTGTTTCTTTTGGTTGGATTTGTATTATGTCTTAAGTTACTTCCATCTATCTTTCTACACTACATCCATGGAGAAACAGTATTTGGGTTGAAAAAATGGCATGTCAAAACAATATTTTATAAAAAGTACCAAGTAGCATACTAAGTACACCTACACACATTGTTTGCATTTAATTTTATACACTACCAACTTATTAAATTTACCCTTAAATACCATAAGGAATACTTGTTCTCATATTAATTCTAAACTACTAGTCATATAGTAAGAAAGATGTCAGACAACATACCCTTTGATTTACAAATCGATATCATGCAAAGACTTCCCGTAAAGTCTTTAATTCAGTTTCGTATTGTTTCCAAAGAATGGAAGTCTTGCATAGACTTGATCAAGAAAACGTACGGTGTTCGAAGCAGTAATGATTGTTCTATGATCTTAAGGTATAATCAGGCTCTACCTAGTTACATGTTAGCCCTTGATAATATGCTAACTTACTCCCAAATAGTAACAGTGGTCAATAACTCTCATTTGTTGCCAGTTGGAAGTTGTCATGGGATATGGTGTTTTTCATATGGTATCCCTAGTATATGTTGTATTCTATGGAACCCATCTATAAAAAGATCTATTAATATTCTAGTCCTTGCCTTCAATAGTCCACCTAAGAATGATAAAATACTTTTAGGTTTTGGTGTCCGTCCAGACACTTTAGACCCAACAATTATAAAGGTTTCTTACCTTCGCGCCGGACAGGGAAGTTGGCAAGTGTCTGTGTTTACTTTGAGCTGTATGGACTAGAAGATACTTGAGAAGGAGTGTTTGCCTAGGGAATCTATCAGATTCAAACGGTCATCACAGGTGGTTGTTGGTAGGTTATTATTTTGGGCTAGCCATGAACGGTTTGTTAATGATGATGGTGTTTTCTTTAAAGAACACTTACTTGTTTCATTTGATTTGATTGACCATTCGTTTCAAGTCCACCACATAGATGCTGTATTTAGAGACGGTCTAACAGTCCCAATGTGGATTTCAAATATTGGAAACTGTCTGATATTAAGTGGGAGCAGGGATGAAACTGATTCATGGTTTTTCTATGGTTGGTCTTTATTTGTTGATGCAAGGACTATAACATCGTTTAACCTACTTTTCGCATTTAGCACCCCTAATGCCGTTAGGTTACTTGGTTTTACTAACGATGAAATACCGTTACCAATAGTTGAAGTTCCAGGACCAAACCAAGCTGCTAATTATGTACAAGTTTACAATACATCTACACATTCATTTTAGAACCTAGGTATCGAAGGAGTTGTTGGTTCCCTTTTTATTGGACCCTACAAAGAATCACTAATTCTTCTACCTTACCCAGATCGTGAAGTGTATTCTATGTTCTTATCATAGCTTTTTTGGGAGAAATTACTAGTTATCTTCTACACAATCGTACAACTACTGAGGAGGAAACAAGGGTCAATTCGCTACCTCAAGCTGACCCACTGAACAACAATGGTCTGTACACTTTCCGTATGACCAATGAATCGGATAACCGTATCACTACAGCTTTTAAAGCAGCTACGGAAGAAGTCTTAACATCCTATCTTAATTTAGTATTTTATTACTATTGTAATGTTTTAACTTTAATGTAAGTTGTTTTAATTTAGTGTATTTATGATATAAGAACTATTATCAATTCTACAACCACCTAAACATAAGTACAAGTTGACTAAAAAAGCAATAAATACAAACACCTAACACACGCCAAGACATAGCACCTAACAAATTGTAACAACTTACAATCCATTAACTAATTCTAACACAATCATAATGTCTTATTTACGCAGATCCTATCGTCGTCATTACCCAAACATTGCTAATGTTACACACTGTGAATGCAAACATGCTCTTCCAATGAATGTACAAGTGTCATGGACCAGAATTAATCCAGGAAGAAGGTTTAAGTGTTGCCCAAAATATGTAAGTATATGCTTTTAAACAATTTAACATATTCACTAGTAACTATTTAGTATAACAGCCTACAAATTCTATTTCATGTTTTGTTTAGGACATTGAACAACAATGCGGTGTTTTTGGTTTTCTGGATTACGAACTGCCGTCAGACTACTACAAGGAGTTGCTATACAATGAGCATTGGGAGAATCAAAGTTTGAAGCACAGGTTAAGGAACATGGGATAATTGCCAGATTCAAACAATAAAACCATCTGTTTCAAAAAAGTTAAGCTAGTTATGATTACTTTGTTTTTAATATTTGTTTGCTATTGTGCAACTTGTATGCTGAATTAAACAAGGTTTACGTAATTTCAAATAAGATTGACAAAAAATATTTAACAAGTGCCCCATATATGGTCCTTGTAAAAAAAGGTCAAAATATGACATAGTCTTGTTGGTCAAATCATACAAACAAGTTAACCATCCTAAAAATTACTTGTTCTTAAACATGACATTTAACAGCCTATTCAATATGATCATCATGGTGGTAGTAACTAACCTTATGTTTCCAGTAATAGCCAAGCATACGTTCACGATAAGCGAGGGCAGTTTGAAGAGGGTCACCGAAAAACAAAGGCAACCCTTGTGTCAACCCGAATAACAAAATACATACCCATACGCCACAGTCTCCATAGACATTAGCTTGAAAAGGGACTTTCTCTAAAAACTGAAATTTGATTTTGTATACACTAACATCCAAGCCTTTGCTCTTTAAAACACCCAAACGGTGTAAGTATAACGGTAATTGTTCAGTTATAGTTGCCCTCATCTTTATCCACCAGGTGATGTTCTCTTGGATGGACAATTTCTTGTTTCTCTTACGCGGGGTCATGGAATCATAAACAGTAATCACACCCGTCCAGAGTTCAAGTTCGCCAAGAGCTCAATGGTTTTTTGGATTATTAAGCGGGATATCAATGTTTTTCAATATACAGTATTAATTACAGACAAAAAAAGGATGACAGTTGTTTATTAAAACTTAAAAACCTTTTCTACATCCGACCACGTAACAGGGTATCTTTTGTTACTTGCATAAAAGAGTGGCATTTGACCGGAAAGTATGGACGGACAAAAATGAGGCCCAACGATGGCCCAATCTGCCTTTGCTGGTCTAAATCGCCATAACAAATCAATCTAAACATTCAAGTGCTGATATATATTGAACAAAATAACAAAATTAGATAACTAATTATTAAACAAAATGAAAAGTATATAAACCATCAATATAAATCAAATAACCTACATCATCTAGCATCCACCCTGATTTATTTTCGTCCAAACCCAATAAAGCTAACCAGAAATGCTCATCAACAATAATGCCGTAATTTACCCATGAAAACTTGTACAATTGCTTTGGTCGTACACCATTCCTTAAAAAGGATTTCATAAACGTCAGAACTATAACCTTCCTAGGGTTGCTTTTACAATGTCTTCGAAGGACCTGAAAGTAAAAGTCTTTAAAAGGTGGAAGTGTCTGTTGAGAACAATCAACCTCAAACGGCGGCGTAACTAAAAATTCAATGGAACTCAAGCTGTTAAACCTCTTTCGCTTCTTCTTCACTTGTGGAGTTGTTGGTCTTTGCTGCATATACGAATATCTTTTAAAAATACCGGGTTTCTTAATCCTCCTAATATTTTCATAAACTTCAGCCAAAACAGGTTTACCATCGCCTTTAACAACATTAACCTCTGATGCCTTGATCATTTGTAACTGAAACATGTCAAATTCATATACGCATACTTCACACACTATACTTAAATTAATCTTACCACAAAAGTTCAATAATTGTAAACTTACAGATTTGATTTCATACTTTGTTACATCTGCAATGAGCTTATCAAGATTTGTATTTCCATCTTGTGACATACGTATACATAAAAAGTTTAATTCCTAATATACACCTAATTACACACAATCCATAAAGAAAAAATCAAGTAATTATTTTACCTTTAACAATGTATCAAAATCACTATTCTCATTAGCTAATTGTTTATCTTGACCCCTAGAACCCATCTTTTCAGTATGCTATACACAAAGGGAAAACAAAGTATAAGCTATAAATACGCCTTTAATGAAACCATTTACAAAGTACAAAAACTAAAATAATATCACCTCGGAACATTTGGCAGTCTCTTTATGAGGTTCATCATACAAACTAACTGTCAATTCGCCGTTATGAGAATCTTCTTCAATACCAATTTCCATATTATCTAAACAATACTGTGATGGGTTGTCCTCATTATCCATGAAGTCGTCATCTGTGTCATTGGTATCCTACAACAAATAAATTGTCATTAAAGTAACACGATAACATTAACCATTTAAATCAGTAAATAACATAACTTACTTCAGTTGGTTCAACACATTTGTGGGCTTTCGGACTATCAAAAATAGGCAAAGGAGGACTAACAAAAGCACATGCATTAAATAAATGTTCCATTGACGATGGTTGTGTATCTGTAAAGGAACATTGCTTTGGCTCTGAATTTTCTTTTTCGACAACCGGGCAATCCACCAAGTTCATATCACAAATATCAACGGCAACACCAAATACTCCAACATCTTTCTCAACTAACGGGCGTTCAACCAAGTTTGTCTCGCAGTTAACAACTTCAGATTCTGCTACTTCAGCATGCTTGTGTACATCAGAAACAAATGTTGATGTTAATGTATCTATGACCTTTGACTTTAATTGATCAACCATTCCCTTCATCTCCGGTCGAAATTCAATAAGTTGTTACAAAGTACATCAACTGTATCAAGTATTTTGGGTTCTAGTATAGCTTTATTAGAAAAACCCACATTTCCTAAAACATGTGTAGCTTGAACAGGGGTTGAGCAGCTTGGTTTTTTACTTTGTTCCACCAATGTAGAATCCTCTTCTACATCATTAACATAATCAACATCCTTAGACTCACATCTTTGAAAATCTATACTTTTCGGTTTAACAGATTGAATAAAAGGTGCATTCTCTCCCTTAAAGTAATATTGACTACGGACCAACCAATCTGCCTTCAGCTCTCCACTAGTTGGAATCAGGACTAAATTTGGAATAGAATCCTAAATAAAATAAACAATCAAAACAATATCATTACATTGACTGTTATATTAGTGATTGTAAAATGTTATTAAGTGATAAAGCAGCAAACAAATACCTGCCCAAACAAATGGTTATAATCTGTTTTTTGAAAACGGTTAAAGTTGGACCAAGCTAGGCCACGAGGAATGACATCCGGTTGTTTGACCCACCATAATGTGCTTTTAGGATAAATTTCCAAAATCCAAATCTACAAAAAAATAAAATACCGATTACAACTTAATTATTGTTTTACTAAATAATAACGTAAATGTAAAAAATTACCTTTAGAGCCCAAACAAAACCATTCAGATTATATGTCATCATATTCTTTGTGTCTTTCTTTTCAAGATGAATTTTAACAACATTCAAGGTCCTTTTATAAAAGAAACGCCACATGTACTTTCCTCATGGAATTGAATTCCAAGCAAAAAAATCATCTGCTAAGCTTAATATATGGAGATGAACATTCAAAAAATCTTCCCAACCCATAAACACTATCTCTAAGACAAACAAAAGACTAACCCTTACTGCATCTTCATCATCCAATGCACACCACTGTTTGTCATTATCAATAATTTGCCCAAGCTCTTTCACCTTTACATGCTTTCGTTGTTTTTTTCTTTATCCCAAAACAAACGATCAACGAAACCGATCTTATTACTAACATATTCAGATAGCTCACCACATCTAAACCCAGTCACTAAACAAAACTCCTCACGACCAAAGTGAAGATAATGATTAGAAATTATAAAAAGAATAAGAGGGTTATCTGCACTCAACTCTTTAACATGAACCTGATGTTGACAAACATAATTTAACTAATGATTGTCGTTTGAAAAGTCTTTCAGATCCAACCATGGCCCAAAAACACTATCCCTAAACATCAAATAACTATTTGGGAAAGGTTTCAACTTACTTTTAAGTTTTTGAAGATAATTCAGCTTTGACCTAACACTAATCTTCGCTTCAAAAATCTAATGTGAATCATCAATGACTTGTGTCGTTAGACTTATTTATGGTTGAATCAATCTTGGTTGAATTACATTTTCGGTTTATGGTTTCTGGCGATTTTGGGGTTAGGGTTTCGTTTTAGATGAGAGGAGCACAGCGGTGTGTGTGTTTTTTGGTAAAGTAAAATAGTTAAAAAAAATTAAATACTTTTTATATAAACTAAAAAAGTTGATTTTCAAAAAAGTTAAAAAAGTTAAAAAATGAAACTACTATTTCAACTACTAAGTCGCATAACAGTGATACAAGTTGCAAAGAAATTTCTATTTACTATTTTCAAAATTTTAAATAAAAATATTATAAAAGTACAAGTCGCATAAAAATAAAAGTCCAAGTCGCATAAAAAAGATACCTTACACATTGTACTTATTACTTACACATATGTACTTTCAAATAGTTTCCAAATAGTAGAATTATTAATTTTTTAATCAAGTTGCATAAGTTGCATGAGTCGAATAAGTCGCATGAGGGCAATTGGGAAATCGATTTCCAAATTGTCTAAATTGAACATCAACACATGGGGGATGGGGCACAAAAATAATAAGCCCGCCCTTTAAAGAGATAATATGCTATTTTCACCCCCGCCACAAATTACTACTGTAGTACATTCTTTTGGTTTTGTGCACAACTACTTAACCTTAAAAACTACAAGAATGATCCCTATATTATTTTCTAACCTTTACATAGACTATACATATCAATCTACAACTAATCATGACTAAGCCTATTGTAATCATACTAAACATAGAGACGGACCCGATGAAATGGGACTTTGGTATTTCTTTGGACTATAATGATTCCTATCATACCGAAACTTGTAAGAATTGTGAGGCGAGTGGTGGCTTTTGTGGGTTTGCTGGTTTTAAGCGGTCCTTTTCTTGCATATGTCGCGGTGGGGGAAACTCTACGACGAATTGCTATGGCCGAGGTAAGTAGAACTTTGCATATTGCACACCTATAATGTTGACTTGGTGCACATTGTGTTATATTTGATCTTAATATTTGATGTGTTTAGGTTATGCAAGGAATGGAACATGGAAACACAAAATTCAAACCAAGATAACTTTAGGAGGTAACATAATTTTTTTTGAACGAAGATAACATAAATATTGAGTTGTCCTTTTTTTCTTTCTTTCCATTCTGCTCCGTTTTGGTTTTTCAAACTAACATTCTAAAAGTAGTACACAATCATCATTTTAATTTTCTTCACCTCACTCGGATGGTCCTTCCTTGCTTAAGTTCTCAGGGTTAGTATGTACAATGGCCGGTAGTATTTAGATAGTTTAGTGTGTACTCTCACTAGTTTCATGTACATTTCTTGACGGTCTTTCAACACTTTGATGAAGAGGCTCTTCTAACTTATATGAATCTTGTTTTTCGCCAAAAAGAAGAAAAAAAGATGAAAACTGAAGTCTAGAAAAAGCCATTTCAAACTTCATTCTTATCATAAAGTTGAAAATATATAATTCCGGGCATTGTCTTTGGATTATTTTGTAATTTAACAAATGTGTTTTGTGCAAAATTTTAAAAATCTAATAGCTCCACAGAAATATCTTTTTTGCATATAGTTGTTTATCCTTAAAGAATACAATGTGTTGTATACTTCAGCATAACGAGTTCATTTTTACAGTTTCTAATGTTTTGCGGTCTAAAATTTTGATAATTTTCTCAAGCTTTTTCAAGTCAGTTTTTCTTATTCAAAACCAAAAGGTAGAAAGATCAATGTGCTGATTGATTATATCACGATGGATCAAAAAACCTTTCATCACAAAGTCAAACTGTCGACCTTTTCTACGTTTCTAAGTTTGAATCTCATTCATCTTTCTTTTCAGGAACTTTACTCTCGTGGATGCTCCTTCTCCTCTAAAAATGTTACGAGAATTGGTCATTTTTTTTAGTTCAAGAGAGACTAATCTTTTTGGGAGCTAAAGTTCTGAAGTTCAAATGTACTTGAGAATTTTTTATTCATGTTTTCTATTATTGTATCTATAAGATTTTATCTAGTTATGTTCATGTAAGATTTTATCTAGTAGATAAAGTGCAAGACCTTGAGAGAAAATATATTTTACCCACAGATATAAAATCAGTTGTATTGCAGCCAGTATGACTTTGATAATACCAAACTTATTATTTGATCCTTCAATAAGTCATAATGTCATATATTTAAAGGAAGAATTTGTTTATTCATACATTAAAACCTTACTAATATTGAAAATAGAAGTGACAATAAATAGATAACGCAAATCCAAACGCTAATCTTAGAGGAAGCAACACACGGGATAAAATAGACATCTGCGCGAACCACAAAATTCTTGGTGTTAAATATGTCTTTCTTTTGTGAAATATCTGATAAATCCATGTTTTTCAGTGGTAATCATGAGCGTGAATGGCCTAACTCTGGATCTTTTTATGAGAACAACGACTCAGGAGGAGAATGTGGTGTTTTGGCTGAAACTATGTTTTACGTTCCTGCTGAGAACCGGGCAAAATTCTGGTTAGCTATATTCATATCAACCCACTCTCTTTTTTATTAATCTTTAATCTTCTATAGATATGTAACCTTTCATAAAAAACTGCATCCGTGTTACAGGTACTCTACAGACTATGGGATGTTTAGATTTTGTATTGCTGATACAGAACATGATTGGAGAGAGGGAACCAAACAGTATAAATTCATTGAGCACTGTTTGGCATCAGTAGATAGACAAAAGCAACCGTCGCTTATCTTTCTTGCTCATCGTGTACTCGGGTACTCATCAACTTCATTTTATGTTGTGGATGGAGCTTTTAGGAAACCGATGGGGAGAGACAGCCTTTAAAAGCTCTGGCAAAAGTACAAAGTTGATATAGCGATTTATGGTCATGCACACAATTATGAAAGAACCTGTCCTATTTATGAGGTATCCTCCCAACTTATAATCTTTATCAGTTAAATCTATATAACCCGTAGGAGAAAAAACGCTCAAGTCTTGAACAACCGTAATGCTTTGTGAATATGCCAAAAGAATCCTGTTGTTGTAGAAACGGTCAATTTGGTTAAAATATGGATAACTATATGAAAAAAGATTGGGTTAATGGCATGTAATAACAACGTACTTTCCCATTTGAGCCATTATCAGATACGAACCCAGAAAAGTACCACAATACCCATCCAACTTTCAAAATTTGTTTCATTATCATACGTTTGCTTACGTGGCAATACAGGCAACCGGCTACACCAGTAAAACACTAAAACGTACTTTCTCATTTGTTCACTTATCTACTTTCACATTTGTTCACTTATCAGATACGTACTTTCTCATTTGTTCATTTATCAGATACGACCCAAAACGTACTTTTGCCATGGAAAGTTATCACTCTAACCCAAACATGACTTGGTACATGTGTCACGTGACATGGAAAATGACGTGGAACCTGACGGTACAAAAAATTGACATGGCATGTACATGTGTCATGGTGACATGGATTTTTTAGGTAAAAAGGGTCAAGTAGATGATATCAACACAAAACATACAAAGTTGGATGGGTATTGTGATACTTATTTGAGTTCGTATCTGATAATGGCTCAAATTGAAAAGTACGTTGCTATTACATGCCATTAACCCAAAAAGATTGTTTGATATGTAATTATTGTGTACAATTTCTCATTTTAGTGAAGTGTATGTAAGATTCTCTATATAATTTCACAATAACAATGATAACTTTATCGAAAAGCCAGTATGATGGTTAGAAAAAGCTACTTACTTTTAAAAGTAGTCCTTAATACAGGAAGTCCTTTTTATATATCTTGGAGGGGTATTTTACAGCTTTACACATTTAAATAATAAATCCATTTCTATGATTCAGAGTGTCTGCACAAGTAACGAGAAACACGCCTACAAGGGAAGCATGAACGGGACAATTCATGTAGTGGCGCCAGGTGGAGGAGCAAGTCTTACAAATTTCGCCAACATCAACGCTACTTGGAGTCTAGTGAAAGATGTTGATTATGGGTTTCTGAAACTCACGTCGTATGACCCTTCTAACCTTTTGTTTGAGTACAAGAAGAGCAGCAGTGGTAAAGTTTACTACTCCTTCACGATTTCTAGAGATTACAAAGACATTTTGGTCTGCACAGTTGATAGTTGCCCAACCACATCCCTGACATCTTAGCTTCATACTTGTGTTTCCATGAATATTTGACCTCAAGTTACGGGTTTATTTAATTGATTTGGTTTTTTGAGTGTACAAATTCCAGTTGGACTCAATTCTCTTGAATACAATTTAAAAATATATTCTAGAACCAAGAACCTAAACGAACATACATAGTACTAGCCCATTCTGGAAATTTTGTTAAGTCAGGACCAAGTTCTGCATTTATAAGCATTTAGACGTTTCTAATCGTTTCCAATTAAAGAACAAATTCTCATTTTAGCAGTATTTTTCAAAAATATGTAACTAAGGGTGAGATTAAAACGCGTATTGTCTTTTGACATGTCAAAAAAGCCACTCGTACTTGTCTGGACTATTTTTTACACTCCTTACCCATTTTGTCAACTATACATAGCATGATATTAACTGTGGCATTAAACTTATTCTCTCCTAATTAACACCAAGTCGATGACTACTGCGACGACAATTATTGCAAGTCTACTTTATAGAATGACGCCAAGTCTTTTGAATTTAAAAACACATGTTTATGTGGATCTGCTAAAAGCATACAAGTTATCGGAGGTCATTTGAACACAACACCTTGTGTTCCATAAACCATAAATCTTTAGTTTTATACAAATCTACTCTCATCTAAAATTTAAAGACATAAAGAAAGCAGGGATTAGAATTGGCAAAAGACAAAGATTCGTTGTTTATACAATAAAACAAGCTGTAAAGATTCAAATTCATCAAAACTATTCTAATGAATCCAAAACTATTCTAATGAATCAAAAAACCTAGAATTATATTTGCTAAAAGCAAAGCAAAAACAAAGTCTTCTACTACTACTCTTGAACTTGCTCTAACATCTCCATGTCCATGCCCTCAAAGTCAAAGTCAACATCTTCATGTCCATGCCCTGGTGGAATAATCGCCCAGTTAAACTCTTGAGGTGGAAACATCGTCCAGTGAATCTTGTTGCGGTTGCTGAACTTGTTGTTGTGTTAAATTAGGCATCATAACACTCGATTCAATTAAATCAGTTAACTCCTTATTAGCATTTTGTAACTCAGCTTGAACTTACTCTTACCTATGTTGTAGATCACGAACCAACCTCACCACACCATAAACTTTATCCTTATCACGTGCACGGGCCTCAAACATAAGAGATTTAGATGCTCTCTCTATCTCATAAGAAGTACTCAACTTCGACAAAATCTTATGAACGCTATCTCTTCCATAAATTCTTTGCACAACATCATATTCACAGCCTTGTCCTGGGTAAAATAAGGCGCAAAGACACAGGCTTGAGTACATGCTCCATGTCTATTCTTACATGCAGCACATGACTTCGACGATCGCGACATTGTTTCTCACGTTCCACCTTCACAATAACACAAAAGTGGAGTTAAGCATCAACAACAACAACGATACCCAATCATTTTCCACCTTTACTATCGAAAACTAAAAGAACCAGAAAGAAAAAAGAAGCAAAAGACACAAGACTAAGAAAAGCAGCCCAAGCATAGAAACCTACCAAGTGTCCATATGAAGTTAATCTAATCCATGGACAACCCCTTTAAAAGAGCTCCATTTCGATGGGATGTTAGTGTCGGAGTAGTCACCGGTTGTATGAAACATAACATACATGCGTGTTTTAGCTAGCTTACTTGGTGAGATCTGTTCTCATGAAAATTTTAGGCAATGAGAATAGAAATTTAGTAGTGATTAAATGTTTGGTTTGTGAACAATTGTTGATAATGAACCACTTATTTAACAAAGATCGTTGGGAGTAATTTACTACTATCAAAGAAGGAGCATTGTAATTTACTTAGTGTAAGGAGCGTTGTAAAAAGTTAATGAGAAGATAGTGAAGGTGTATGGAAGATAAATGTAGGAAAGTATGGGATAGATGGATCGAAATGAATGAGTGACTACTTATAAGCTTTTAATTTCTAGCTACCTCAAGAGTAATTATAGTTTACTTGTGAGTTTGTTTATAGATCAAGTGAAATGTAAATGAAAACCAAACACATCTAAAAGAACTTAAAGATAGATAGGTGAAATTTCAAAAGACTTAAATGCATAACCAAACAATTTATCGTTACTGGTTTACCCAAAGGTCAATGTGTGAGACTAGAGAGGAAGCAAAGAAGCAAAAGTGATTGTGTTGTCACTTTGTATACTACTCTAATGGACGTTACAATTCATGCTAAAGAAGGGTTCTCAAAACATGTCAAACAAGCTAGTTTTATAAGCTTGGATATTATAGAAAAAAAAAATTAAAAGGACTAACAGTAAAAGAAAAAATTGAAAAAAAATTGAAAGGACTAACAGTGAAAGTCCAACGCGAATCACAGGGACCATTTCTGTAATTTTTGAAAATGGAACCGGTCAAACAGGTCAAATTTTGGTCAAAAGCCGGTCATATTACGTATATCGTTCAAAATTTGAAAGTTATTTGGCAATTCTGGTACTATATTTACTAAATTACGTATTTCGTTCTTTTTAGAAAAGTTTGTTACATATTTTTAAACTTCACCCTTAATTCTAATACACTTCAACCACATAATCAAAAACCTCAAACAGTTAAACATTATAAACAGATCAAAAATCACATTCACCTAATTCAGTTAAATCAAATTCACCTAATCTAGTTAAACATGTTACAAGCCCTAATTTAAACCTAACTAATTCACAGCATAAATCACACGATATAGAGATTAAATGAAATCCGAACCGTAACACAAATGATTGATGAGAAGAGAGGAGATGAGAGATTGATTTCGTGTGTGAATTTTGTGATATTTATTTGTGTGACTAAAATGTGATTTTAAGGACAACATAGAGTTTGTTCATGTTTTTAATCAACTTAAATCTAAATGTATCCGTCTAAAAGACACCCAAAGTGTAATTTGATCAACCAACAATATATTAAAGATATAGATACCAATTTCTAAGTCAAGCCAACTTTTAAGAAAAATCAGTCGAGCCAAAGTACATGTGTTGAGCTATCAAAACTATTCACGAAAATATCAAGATTTGAATTTAAAATTACTCGGTATAAGACATCATGAGAGTCGACAGTTTGACACAATTCGGAGTAGTGATACATAGCTAAAGGAACATGTTGCTGACGATTAAAATATCACATATGCGTTCATTCAGCGCACACGGTACCAGGAGTTGGTGGGCGCGGGTGGTACCACAACGCGACAATCATGGCGCCAGAGCGATACCGGCGTAGGGTTGGTGGGCTCTTGCGCCGTGCTCACAAGCTCACTATGTGGGTTACTACCTTTTTTTAATTTGTGATTTAATGAGTTATGTCTGGGTAAGAGGGTATTTTGTGTGTGTGGAAATCGTAGAATACCAATTGTGGAAATCATAGAGGTGAGGGTGAATACGTTTCCATTTAAAAACTTAAAATATTTCGTATCAAATTATCCATCAAGTTAGATGCAATATGATAAGTGTGAATAATACATCTATATCCACTAGAACATGTCATAGCAATATAAGCACAATCACAATGTTAATTTCTATCTATGACACAATTATCATCCAAACAATATAAGCAACGATCAACACACATATAGATCTAATATATCTACCAACAGTGTGGTATGATAGGTTCTCGTGTTATAAGAAAAAAATATGCTAAGATGGCACCATCCGATGACACGAGTGGCTAACTCATCCTATTAGCATGTTGCATCAAATCTAAAGGTGCGTTTGGTAGGTCACTATCGGAATCATTCAATCACAATCGCACCTATTGCAATTGTTTGGTTACTCACGTCAGAAATCAAACTATATTATCAAACCCATAAACCCATTCTAGGGGGAGAGGCAGGTGTGGTCACTCATTCCTATGGGCCCACTTAAACTTTTTTTCTACATCTCAAATTTACTATCTTTTTCTCCTTTTATTTTTGTTTAGCACTTTTCCCATGGGTTATCTACTTCCCCAAATCAAGTAATTTTTCCTTCATATCAATAAATTTTCATCTCGCCTTCTTACAAAAAAAACTAAGCTAAGAAAAGTGTAAGCAGACTTTAACTATTAGCTTGCTTTATAAAGACCAGATTACAGCAAATTGTAAGACAATAAACGCTATTAAAATGACAATCAAACAGCTTTAAAGCTGTTCATTTACATGTCTTGCATAAGCCATACACTTAAGTTAAAGAGTCTGGCTTCTTTTATGTATTTAACAAGCTTATGTATAGACAACAATGGCCACATACTCACGCTATATGCAGATATGCTAACACAAAACAATCAACAAGAAACTTTGTACGAACAAAAAGAGTATGAAGTAAACAATTAAACACACTGATAGTAACATAACAAAATACATGTTACAAGTTAAGGTACCACAAACAACCACCAGAAGTCGATCATGCAGTTAGCTTTAGTTACATAGAGTAAGATAAATGAACAATCAATTTACCCTGCACAGAGAGATGCTATCACATAGCAAAAAGAGCTTAGAGTAGACAATCAACCACAATAACATAACACAATCAACAAGAGTAGCATAAAAACTTGCGCAAAATAGACACAAAGTATATGATAATTCTCATACTCCATAAACGTTGACTTCTAAGTCAAACGGGTCAAGCTTTGACTTCAAAAAATTAAATAAACATTTAGAAAGTGTCTAAGAATGCTTATTTATTTTAAGGAATGTGTACAATCAATATACATTCTTATGAGTTATGTATGACCTCCTTAAACCTTGCCCTTAACTCTGGCTCATCAATAGGTACTCATATCTGTAGAAATGCAACGAGTTGCTGAGAAAAAAGCAGAGACACAAAAGAAGATAGCTATTACTGAAGCTGAGAAAAATGCCTATGTGAGCAATATTGTAATGGAACAAAAGCTGATGGAAAAAGACAGTTTAAGAAAGCAAGAAGAAATTTCTAATGCAATGTATCTTGCACGAGAAAAGAGTTTAGCCGATGCCAAATACTATTAGTGAGTTCGCTTATCCATTCCTTGTACATTTCAGACTATTAATCGCCAACAGTTTTAAGTTAGCATGATATTCTTTTTTCATCTCAGGACCATGAAAGAGGCCGAAGCAAATAGGTTGAAGCTTACACCCGAGTTTCTAGAGCTTAGATTTATCGAGGCGATTTCCAACAACACCAAAATATTCTTTGGAAACAAAGTCATTTATTACCCTCTTTCTCATAAACAATTTATACAATCGCTATGATGTGTTATTACATATACATGATATAAGAAACAAATCAAAGTTCTTGTAATATACAATATAATCTATGTGTATACACACATTAGAGGTGGAAAATTAGGCAGGTGGGGTAGCGGGTCTAAGCGGGTCGGTTCAGGTTGACCATTATCACCTTTTGTCCTTTTAGAGGTGGAAGTTAAGCTTCTGACAACGTACATGTAAATGATGCAGATACCGAATATGGTGTTGGATCAAAGGCTACTTGGAAACTTTTTGAAGGAACTTGGAAGCATAGGTTGCGATGTTGTTACTTTAATTGATGCTTGATGATATAGATATTGACATTGAAGAATCAAAATTGTTAGAAAGGACTGTTTTGGTTGGTCCTTATTTGTTTAGATGATGTTTTATAGAGTTTTAAGCAACTTCTACTTTTTATTATGCAAGATGTTCACAATAATATCAGGATTGATTTTTTTAATTTTTTTTTTGCAGATTCTGGTCTTTAGTAATGAGTTCCTAGCTAACTCTGTCTCATAGTGCATTTCCTCTTTTAACACATTCTATTGCTACTTGCTCCTATTGATAGAATGTGTGGTAAAAATGCTTAAAGTATATTTCATCCTGGTAAAAATGTGTGGTAAAAAAGGGTTTGTTCACACTGACATATATATTGAAATAAAGTTAAGCTATCATGAACACAACTCTTTTGCCAGAGTTTTTGAAAGTTGTTTCTACTTTGTATTAAGTTTTGTCGTTAAAAATGTTTTAAAGTATACTACATCCTGTTAAGGTTGTGTAGCTTAATACTACTGCAACATCAACACAACACATTTTAAGTTGTTTTCATACTTATGATTCACACAATATAAGGGTATCTTCAAGCTTTTCCATTGTTTTCACGAAGTGAAGTTCTCCACGACAAGATAGAACAAGCACTTGGCATAATAATTCTGCAATATAAGTTTCCTCCATAAATGTCTACTTTAAGCTTTTCTCATCAGTTAATGAATCATGAATGAAATATGGGTTAATTCCATATATACCCAACTACAAAATGCCATATTTACCCAATTCAAAACCATAATTCCATATATACCCAATTTTAACATAAAAATTATCATATTTATTCAAATAATTAATTTAATCATCATAACACTTTTAAAACTCTTACGTGGCATTTGGTACATCGTAATGAGAGTAGGAATGGAAAAGATTATTACGACGGAATGAGAAAATTATGTTTGTTTACAATTGCGGAGTGTAATGACTCATTACATGTAATCACTCATTACATCAAAAACCACCATTTTCATTCCATAGGGGCCCCCTCCTTTTTTTTCATTACGTCCGTAATGTAATCAAAATTACATAAAAGTCCACCATTAACTAACTACATTAAATACACTTCTTATTAACTATGGACATTTTAGTCTTTTTTTATCGATTGCATTACGTCCTGTCATACCAACCAAACATTATTAATAAGAGTAATGAATTATTACATTACATCATTTATTCCATTACGTCGCTTATTCCATTCATTTAATATTTCATTACATCATACCAAACGAACCCTTATTAATCATCAAAAGGAAAAAATGTTGACTATTGTACCCTTTTTATTAAGCAGCCAATAAATGCTAACCATGCATTTGTCTTTGATTGCATATTCAGTTGTTTACCCTAAATTTCATTCAAAGTTATTTTTTTAAAGGGCTAATTCTTAAAAGGGTCCAAAAGCATATGTGAAATGTCATTCTCCATCTAATGGAGTTTTTGTTCAAAAAATAACCCGTGCAACCAGGGCAACGGTGCTACTTATGCAGAAATTGACAAGTGTCCCTAAAGGTACAAAAGTATATAGTACACGTGTAAGGTATATGTACCCTTATGTCTGTAGGGCAACTAGTAGTATTAGGGCAACTATGTATTGGGCAACTAGACATTTTTGTCTTTTTAACAGGTTATGACAAAATCCCTATTAACTAATAAAAAATTCAAAATTACCTTTTTATATACCAAATACACATACATCGTCACTGTTCTTAGTTCATCAACCTTAACCAAACACACACAAAAAAACACAATTGACCATCCATGAACACACACTCGCATCATAAATACACAGTAATCCCTTAATCAATCTACCCATACTTTCTCCTCTATCAATTTATAACATGACTGATTCCATTCAGTTGTATGATGTTAAAGTAGTTGTTAGGTCAGCTTTGAAATTACTTCCAGAAATTAAATGTCTATTGTCATCCAATCCTAATCGTCTGAACCTATTTAGAAGAACTGTATTTGGGCCTTGGTTGGATCTTCCTTCTCACTACAATGATAACCATTTGATGCATTATGTGTTGCAACATCAGGTACACGTCTCAGAGATTACTTCTAAATGTCCCCCAATTATATTCCGTATTGGCGATCATATGTTACACTTTGGCCGGAAAGAATTTTCTTTACTTACTGGTTTTCGACTTGGCGTTGTGTCACTCAAACATGAGAATTTGAGTTGTTTTTGCACGCGCGTATTTCCAGATTTAGTAACTGAAAAAGATATTAGGAGATTAAAATCATGTCATCTTTTGGCCCTTGTTAGAGATAAAAAGGGTTGGGCAGGTTTACATGATATTGATGCGGTTCGGGTTTGTCTTTTAATTGTTGCCGAATTAGTGTTTATGGGTAAAGAAGACAGGAATTGTATCCCTAGGCATTTAGTGACATTGGTGGAGGATTTTGATGCGTGGAATGACTATCCTTGGGGTGAATATATGTGGGCAAAATTTTATGAAAGGACTGTCAACATTGTTTATGAACATCGACAGCATCATTTGGATGAGAAAAAGAAAAACCCAAACTACAATGCCACATACAATCTATATGGTTTTGCTTGGGCTTTTAAGGTTACAATTTATAAACCTTTATCCTTTTATGCTTATCTTGTATAAATCTTATGAGTTTTTATGTAACCAAAATTAAACTTATTATGTGGATATGGATCTTGGAGAGTTACCCAAACAGTAAAAAATGGTGGTCTAAAAAGGATAATGTCATACCTCGTTGTCTTGCCTGGACAAACATTACAAAGTTTGATAAATCTCATTACAACCGTTTATTTGGACCTGTAAGCACATACCTAACTGTATTCAAATATTTTATTAAAAATTGCCTTTTTGGTTCCTAAGCATTTTTGTTTGTATTTGTTTGTTAGGACTGTATTCCAATTGTCAACCTTGATCCAACTCCTGCTGTAAAACCTAAAAATCTCAACAAATGTGAAATTACCAAAATACCCCTAATGCAAGAAAATCTATAAAAGCTTAAATAAACTTCAGTTTAATTACAGAAATTATGAAAATACAATATTTAGCAATTATGAAATTTTTGTAAGGTCAAAATACTTTATGTTATACAATGAAAATAATTAAAATTATTATAAGTATATGTGCCGAATTTATATATGTATTTAATTAATTTATATATTACAAATTAATTAAATAAAATATGGATAAATATATAATAATTATGTAAATAATTAAATCTGATTTAAAACCTATTTTAAAGCCATGGGACTCGGCCAAAATCATTGTGTATATCTTTATTTCATTTTTTTCATTTGTTAAATCATTAAAAACAAATGCACCAAAACCCTAAAATACCAAAGTGACGGCAAAAGAATTTTCCAAGGCAAGGACGAATTTTTCTAAGATCATTTGAAGGCTAAGGAGTGTGGGAAAAATAGTGGGAAGCTTGGGAAGTGATTGATTCGATTTTTGATATTGTTTTGGGTTCGAAAAGCTATACCGAGTGCATAAAATCATAAAATCATCAAAGGCCATCAAAGGTAATTTTATAACTTATATTTCATCATATTAACATGTTATAAACCTGAGAAAAATATCCATGCACTTTATTTTGATTTTATAAATTGAAACATATTCAAAACCCTAATTTAGAAATGAAAATTAAATCGGCATATAAAATATTGGTAAAATTTATTTTATATTTTTCTGGGGTTATTCATATCTCATATAACTCAGAAAAATTGTTGGAATAATTTATAAATAATTCGAATGATTTTTGGAGATTTCTTTGTATTTACCGAATTCGAAAATGAGGAAAAAGGGAAGAAAAATGGTTAAAATGAATTAGGGTTAGGGTTTTGTTATTTTTTCCAGGTGTAATTAATGCCAATGATTGGTAAATAATTGTGTTTGTGATTGGGGAAAATTTGATTAAGGTTTTGTGAATTAATATGTTAGCCGATTATGGTATAAAAGGTATAAGGACTTGTTATGTAATTTCTGAAACTATGGGGTCTATTTTAGACATGTTATTATACTTAGTATATTTTGTATAAATAAGTTGGGGGGTATAAAATGTCATTTTGATATTATTTTGGATCTAAAATGGTTAATTTCATATATTATGTAATTAGAAAGTAATTAATTAAAATAAAGGGACTAAAATTGTAAATTCTTAAAAGTATAAGGTTTGGTTAGTAATTAATGTATAAAGTATGATTTTGTTATATTTGAATCTATAAGGGCTTGTTTTGTAATTATGGATAATTAAAGATAATGTTTAAGTAATTAATAAACCAAAAGGACTAAATATGTAAATTATGTAAAATTAAGGGTTTGACTTGTAAATACATAAAATGGAAGGTATAATCTGAATAAAATAAGAAACTTTGATATTTACACTTTTAACCTTGAAATTTGTTGATTTTGCATATTAAACCCTAAAATATGGAAAGCTGTCATATTTAACCCTAAACTTATAAGGTTGACATATTAAGTCCCTAAGCTATTTAAAATACTTAATAGAATCTCAAATGATGAATATTACTAATTTTGGAAACTTACTAAAAATGGAAAGTTACTAAAAATGGAAAGTTACTAAAAATAGAAAGTTTCTAAAAATAGAAAGTATAACTTAAATGAATGGTTTGTAATTCGAATTCATCATTTCTTTAGGTTCGGTCAAGAGGGAGTGATTGTGATATTCCTGTGGTGTTCTCTTTGATTTTGCTTTGCTTCGGAATAAGGTACAGATATTCTGACCTTTATGTTAAGGTTTCTCATGACATATTCCTCTCTATCTTTGATTTCTTATGTGATTTGCCACATTTGCTCTGAGCCTTGTATTTTGGCTTTCTTATATGATCTGTTATTATGTTCCCTTTTGAACCCTGCTATGCAACCTTTGATATTGAACCTTTGCTATGATCCCTTTGATATTTGAACCTTTGATATTGAACCATTGCTATGATCCCTTAGAAATGAACTTTGATATGACTTTGCTTTGAACCCTTCAGTTTGAGAACCAAGCCACTATTTGTTTCCTAGCCATGAAGGTAACATGGCCGTGTCATTGATGCACCTTTGGCATGACTCATGTGTGAGTGAGTGATTTCTCACGCCGTCCCCCATTTGATATTATATGCGCATTATGAAGACTATTATTTGTTTAAGGGGCGTATGGATGCATCCTAGATTTGTTTTGTATTCGATGGATTATGACATTATGATATTTGGATATTTGGTGACTGATGATTGGGTGCAATCCACGTCTTTCACAACAGACTTTGGAGCTCATGACTCCATGGTCACTTTGATATGATTTGTTTGGGCTTGGTGATTGAACTTAACCTAATTTGATTCTCTGATTCATCTTACCTTACCCTATGATTTGATATTCTGATTTGTCTTACCTTATATTTGTATCCCTTTGATCATGTATTATGATATCCTTTGTACCTTGTATCATATCCTTTGATTTCCGTTATCTTTTGCATTCGATTATATATATCTGTTCACTGGGCTTTGTAAGCTCAGCCGCATTTTCTTTTCCTGCGGCAGGTATCTAAGCTAGGAGCTGGGGTTTACTGGGCTTTGTAAGCTCAGCCGCACTTTCTTTTCCTGCGGCAGGTATCTAAGCTAGGAGCTGGGGTTTGCTTTTGGGTTATGAGTGCTGAGTGTGGACTACCCTAGAGTTCTTACCTTTGATATACGAATTGTTTCCTTCAAGACATTTGTTATTTCGTTTGGATATGTTTATCCTTTGAGAACTTATGTACCTTAAGTCGTGTTGACTTATTTCCTTTGGTTATTTATTTAAGACTTCCGATGTTTATGCTTATGTTATGATTGTGTATGCTATTGATGTCACACCATATTTGTAATACTTCTACCCTTTTGGGTCGGGGCGTTACACATTATAATATGGACTCTTATGCTGATATGTCGTAGCTACTAATTCAATTTAGGTGTCTTTATAAGCCTCAGAAATGAACATTCCTAGAGTGTACTTGATTTATGACTTTGTTTCAGGTCAGGAAGAGGAGGTAAGATATCTGTGTTGCGTATGATGTTGAATATTTTTGGTTTTTTATGTGGTTAAACTAGAGACCATGTTGTTATTTTCATTTTTACATTTTCAGTGCTTGCTTCAGTTGATGTGGGGCCTTGGCATAATCTTGCAAAGAGAAGGGTTTAACACTATGGTTATGAATTTTGCTATAATGTAAGTTCTTAAAGGTACAACGCAACTGCAGTATATTAGTTGAGGCAATGGCACAAGGAAGATCAATAGGAAATTGCACTGACATGATAAAAACTAATTTAGATCATCTAGACATTTAAATATATCAGACTGTGTACTTCATGTATTGTGTGTTTCAAGTAAATCAAATGTTTGAAATTAAAAGCTCTCAATTAAGATATCTACATCTGAGAATCTCCATTTTGTTATGTATCTAATATGAATATGTCAATAATATATAATACTGTTAAAATATCCTCGAATAAGATGGTTAACAATTTCATATATCATGTGCGTTTTTCAGATTCAGGGTTAGTTGTAACATTTGTGATAAGTTTGGAGAAAAGATAGTTTGGCTTCTTTATTGATGACAGGGAAGAAACCGGTCCTATGAAGAAAGTTGATAAAATTTATGGTCCATTACCGTTATTCGTAATGGATGTAACTTATAAAGAATTTACTATAAAAAAAATTTGTATTCCCTATTTCACTTGGCCTGTCAGACTGAAAAAAGAAATTGCGTAAATGTTCAGGTTAGAGGGCACAAAGTTTACTATAAAATACCAACATTTTTTTTTGAAAATGTGTAGGTTAAAAGGAAATAGAGTTACCAATTATCCACACCTTCACCATTGCCATCACCAGTGGTTGTCCTTACTTTTCTGTTTGTGATTGTAGGTTTATAAAAGCTATCAGAAAATGAACCATGGCAAATTCATCCACAAGACAAATGAGGCACTGGCTGCGAGTCAGGCATTGGCAATGGAGGCTGGACATGCATAAACCACACCTTTCCACGTTGTCACAACTTTAATCTCCCAGGTTTGCTTTTTTAGATCTTTATGCTCGTATACATGTATATGCTACAAACGTCTGAACCATCATGTGATGTTATTATCGATTTATGTATGCATCTGCGCAAGTGTACACACTGTCAGGATAGTAAGATATTTTACATACGTTAGTCACTCTTACATATATTAGTGAAAAACCTCGAATACTGTTAGGTGTGGTAGCATGTGTCGATCCGAATAGCACGGAGTCATTCATATTTATGCCGATTAAACCGGGTGATTACTATGCTTTCACTCTTATATCCAAATTTTTGGCTAAAAATGATAAGGGGGTGTTTGGGTTAAAAGCGATAACTTCTTTAGGCAGTAGAACTGACCATGATGGGTCGACCATAGTAAGTTGTTTGTGTTAATTTACCAAGCTAATAAATCTACCTATCGAATGTTAGGCAACCATGATCAGTTTCTATTAATAAGTAGTTTATACATGGAAAAGGATGTGTATACTAGAGCCGTAGGATATGCTTCTATCTTAGTTATATTAAATACATCCTAATTGAATGTATGAACTAAACTTCTATCTCTAAGAAAAAAACTTGATAAGTGTTTAGTATTTAGCAGGTAAGTTGTCTTGGAAATTGTTGACGGAGTAATTATTTTAAGTGAATCCATTTACTATGTTGTTCAGATGTTGGTATTGTTGAACCAATTTTCATATACACTTATCAGCATATGAAACTTATTTTTCAATATGGCGAAACCTGATTCCAGACCGTATTGTTATAGAAAGTCAACATGTACTCCATCAAAATAGTGTACGGTATTAACATAGAAACAGAACATGTACTCTATCTCAACATGCTCATTTAGTCACACCTCTCTAGTTTTAGATATGATAGCAGATCATTTTGTTGTTATGGTTATCTCATTGTTTCAGCGTTGAAAAATCCATCTGATTTTACTTGAATGATACTAATATTGTTATAGACATGCTGCAAACATATATTGCAACAACTTGAATCATTTAAGCGGGTAGAAGTGGACGTGAATGTAACATATTTTCATTAGCATAATGTTACTGAATGTATGGCTGTACAACAAAATAGAAAATTGACTCTGTTTAGTTGACCAAATTACATGTCAAATTACAAGTTTTAATAATGAAACTTTCAAATATAAACATGTGTATATTCTCAAATATAATCCACAACCACCTTTCCATTGGTCGATCATTTCCTCTTTCAATCAATTACATCAGTGGCATTATTGGTTTGTGTCCATAATTATACCATTAGTCTTAATTAATGATTCATACTCCTTAACTGTTATCTTCACCATTTTTCAATGTTAGGTATATTTGAGTATTTGACTGCCGTATCGGTTAATTGTGCATTTTGATTAAATTAGTAATACTGTAATGGTGGCGTAATTGGATTTTGATTCGTTGTACTAATATTTTAATTCCAGATTGTAAGAGACTAAGAGAATGGTGAAAAACGGCCGCGGCCTAAGTTGCAACCACGGTGTTGCATAGGCAATGTTATAATCAGCCACTGCAACCTCGGTTGAAATTCCTTTTAACCCATGGGTCAGAAACGGTGACACATTATATCGCTTTCAGAAGTGTGGCCTACTTCACGGATGTCAGCGACGGAGACATCATAAATTGGTCCATGAACGTACGCGGATATTTGTATAGTCGATCTTTATACAACGACGGGTCATTTCAGGTTAGTTTTTTACTTGCACAAGATAAGGCACACTTTGATTTTATATGGTGAAATTAGAAGTCTGGAAAAGGAGTGTTCCAAATCAAGTGTATAGATAGTTGTTTGTAGTTAGAAATGCAAGAATGAATTGTGCAGCTAAATGATGTTGTGTTTTTATTTGTTGTTTCCCTAAGGCTGTTAGTAAGATTTGTATGGAAAATATGAGGAGCATATTTTAATGAAATTGTAGCTTTAGAATCAATGAATACGATTTAAGGCTTGAAATTGTTTGTATGAGTAAAGTGCATCAATATTAGGTTTGTGATGTGCATTCGTCAATGAATTGCAATAATAAATCTACTATTAAAGAAAAGGTTGTTTGTTTGATATAAGCATGTTTAATTATGTCAAGAGTAACTCCTGGGTCACGTACTGTTGGTAACATCCACTTGATTTGCATATCCTGTTGCTTTTTGTCTTGGCTTTATGATGTGTCAATTAGCTATGAAACATTATCAGTATAACTGTTAATAAACAACAGCTCAATCCAAACTGATCCAAATCATAAGTGTACATGAAATTGTACATGATGCATATATATTACCAAAATCAAGGGAAATCTAATCCTAATGACATAGAGTGTGATGCATACATTAAGCCAGGAAATAAAAGATATTGACACACACAACTAGCGGTGTGGTGTAACCTGGAAATAGATTGTGTTTTAGAAGTTGTCGATCATAAAGTTGCGGTTAAACTCTAATTAAACATTTTTGGATTATTTAGCTTGACATAGAACCCAATCCGCCATCAACAACAACGACGCAGAGTCTGTAAAAAAGCGAACTATCCACGCTGCTAAACCACCCAAATTAACCACCAGATGTGAATTTCGACAGGGAAGTCGAACAAAATATATTTCTGAACAACGGACACATGGATGCCTTCAACAATTCAAAATAACAAAGCAACACAACACTCATCAGCATACTACACGTTCACGCCATGCCATTCCACATGTAAAGTCAACACAAAGCCAAACACGCATTCACGAGGATAAAGTGAAAACCAAAAAGTCGTCTCAAACAAAACATGAACTAGCAAACACAAAACAACAGCATTATATAGGCAACATCAGTTTTCAAAACACATACGCCTAATGTATGCCTCCATTCATTGTAAACATTACATCATTATTTAAAATGTTAACATTATAGCATATTAAATGCATAACACTGATTATTAATAAAACTAAAACATCATAACAAAGACATATTCCCGACAATGGATCCAAAAGACGTGCCCAACTGTCAAATTGACAACGGTCAGCAATTACAGTTAACTAATTAACAACGGTTAAATTGACGTGCCCAACTTAGCTACCGCTAACCTAACGATAGTTTTATACAGTGATCAAACATTCACGTCAAACTCAAATACCCCAATACAATTGTATGGGTAATAACCTATCAAACAAAGGCATCAACATTTTACAAAATCACTATGCAAGTGACCATTATACGTACTCCATGCAAAAAAAATTAACACAGCCCGTGTGCAACGCACGAGTATGCATGCCTCGTATATATAAAATTTTAGGTGTTCCACGACGATTGAGATTCAACGAATCCATTACCTAGAATGTTCCAAGCTTAAAATAAAGAAGCTAATATTAAGTTTTCTCTAAAAAATATAAAGAAGTATTGAATTGAAGGAATTTTGTTGGATTTAGAGTCTAGATGGTGGAGGTTTCCTATCGACAAAAGGAATCATTAAACGTTAATTTCTAGCTTGATCGCAAACAGAGAATTGAAATATATATAGTTGCATCGTCTCTTTAGAGGCAATCGTTAAGGTCGATAGATTCTATGATTTTGAGGAAATTCTTAAGATGTTGGTTTGTGTCTTCGGACAGAAGTCTGTCGAATGCACCGTTTTGCATAAACTGATGGTGTCAGGTCGCAAGTGAGAAGCATTAAATGCATCAGACAACTCAATGGCGTTAAGGTAGCCCTTATGGCTTGGTTGAGAATAGTTACCTAAAGTACGGGCCATAGGTGGTATGCCGTGTGAAATTGGTGGATTCGCATTCTCTTTGATAGGGACAAGAGAGTCAATGAAAAAGTTACAAACAAAAACATGAAGAATAGAAGATAGACTAAAGATAGCTACGAAAAAGAAAACAAAACGCTCACTTGATAGGAATCTAGTGAGGTAAAATAAAAAAAACGAAACCTAGACTATTATTCTCTAGCAATGACGCAAACAATTTGATGCAGAGGTTGCAACCCCGAGGTTTACAATCCCCTGGGAAATTTTTGGGATATCCCAACAAGAGGGAACATGAGTTAGGGGTGGCGTAAACTACTCCAAGTACGTTCGATTATTCGTGATTTCTTTTGGTAGAAATTAGGAGATGGAAAGTTTAATTCTATTTGCTTTGATAGATAGTGTTCTCTTAGCGCGTTAAGAAATATCCTATCGGTTCGGGACATCACTAGAATTGGGTGTCTTCTATTTTACAAGGTGTGTGATTTATGTCGTAAAGGGGTTTGGTAATGGCCTAATTAATGAATGGGCTACCCGATTTCTTAATTTCTATTCTCTTGCCACGCCTACTCTTGACCATAATGCAACAAATTATATTTATGGGAGGTATCGAAATGAAGCTGTGCTCCCGTTTTCTGTAGGGCTGCTTTGAGAATCTATTCAGGCAAGGGAAGACGTGGTAGATTAGGCTAAGGTTGTATGGTTCGCTCATTGTATTCCTCGCATACTTTCCACTTTTGGTTGGTGGTTAAACCTAAGATGAAGACGCAAGATGTATTGAGACAATGGGATGTTAGTATATCTACTAACTTAAACCTATTTGAATGCCATTATGTGAGCTACAACCGGACTCACATGACCAATTATTTTTCGAATGCTCATATTCTTCACAGGTTTGGAATAAGGTTAAAACTCTAGTTGAAATGCATATCGTTGCTCCCGTGTTGAATGAGATTCTTGATTGGCTGATTCCTAGATCCAAGCTTCGTTTGGTAAAAGGCGTTCTCCTTAAGCTTGTGTTTGCTCCATCCGCATATCTTATTTGGCAAAAGCGGAATGCCATTTGAGCATCACGAATTACTTTAGACAAGACCAATAACTTTAGACAAGACCTTAGAGAAACGATTGATATTCTTGTATTGGCACCAACGAGAGTTATAGGTATGAAATCACCAACAATAAGAGGATCTTCCACTTTGGAGACAAGACTGATGAATAAGGAGTTACTACCCCTAGGAATGAAGGAAGACAGTTTCAAAATTCTATTCATCGTCATCATCATCATATACAAGCTATTCCAAACGAATCCAATAAATCATACCCATTCCTAGGTAAATTACCTTGGTTCTCCACCAACCGCCAACGCCTCACTCAATGGGCCTACGACCTCATCCTCAACTCCCCGACCTTAACTACCCATCCCCACCGTCCATTCGGCCAAACACGTGTCATAACCACCAATTCATCTCTTGTAAAACACATACTCAAAAACCAACTTTTCAACCTACCAAAAAGGTGATATCTTTTTTTGGGATAAAAGGTTACCCCTAGTAAATTTGTATTAATCACAGAAATAATAAGTACAATGAAATGTGGCTAAATACCACATTAACCTCAAGCCAAAACTTAAGCAACCACTAAAGATGATTGTGACATGCCATAATCTAAACTAGGCCTAACTATATGAGTACAACCAACAATAGAAAATGCCTAAATTACATAAAATCTTCCAATACCATCTAACGACCAACCAATAATAGAAAATGCCTAAAAAGGTAACATATTTTGAACCGCCTTTTATGATTTTTTAGGTGATGGAATATTTAATGTAGATGGTGATGAATGGACGTTCCAAATACAACTTTCTAGTCACGAGTTAACCCGAAGTCATTAAGGCACTTTGTGGAAGACATGGTGAACACTGAACTATACATACTTTTGATATCTATTTTGGTAAGTTCTGCTGCTATAATAATATTATGATTGATTTGCAAGATTTGCTACAAAGATTTGGGTATGATCCTGGTTACTTAACATTTGATAATGAGTTAATTACATAGATCGTCCTTGTGGTTGTCCCAAAATTGCAGGTTTCGTCCTAAAAGTTCAAAAATTACACTGATCGTCGCTGTAGTTGTCCATTTTGAGTTAACTGGTCGTTTGACCGTAACTCCATCTAAAATTTTGTTATCTTTTCTTCACGTTGAGGGTATAATCGTTAGTTCACATTAATATCCACCTACTTCTACTTTAACTTAACTTTTTCACTATTTTGTTTCATACTTCGTCCCTCTATCTTCTCTCACACATGCAATCCCTGAGGTTGTTCTTCATTGTCTGATCATGGTGAAGTTAAGTGTTGATTCGAATGAGCCTAAAGATATCTCAAAGACTGATAAAGCTGCACAAAATGGTAAGAACATTGGAATTCTGACGTCGTGTTACTTATAATTGTGATGGAGTTTTTTAGATATGGTATAACTATTGTTAATATTAAGTGGTTATAATTGCAGGTTGTACCCCTAAGTCACTGACATTGGAAATCCACCATGGCGGGTGGTTTACACCAACACCTAGTAGGTCTTACATTGGTGGACATGTATCATCAGTTAATGTTGTTGACATTGATAAGTTTTGTTTACATGACCTTAAAGATATGATAGTTAAACTTGGTTATGGTGTAGATGACTTAATGTACTGCCATTTCTTGATACCAAGTTTAGGCTTAGATTATGGTCTGCATAGTTTGAATGTTGATGCTGATGTGTTAGAGATGTCAAAGTATGTTAAAGACTATAAGATCATTTTGGTGTATGTTAAACATGGAAGTAGTAATGTAGACACTAGTATGTTTGATAGCAATCCTGATGTTAATAGGAATGTGAAAAAAGAGTAGGAAAAAGTTAGCTCTAAGTCATTAAGCATTGGTGAAGTGATGAAAAAATTGAGTAAAGAGAAGCCTGCTAGTTGTGGCAAGACCAATTGTAGTAGAGAGTGCTGTTGATCCTTTTGATGGTCTTGATGAGATACTGGGTGACTATGCAAACACTGGGAAGCAGATCACTAGGGATGAGAGCACTTAGAAGCATATGTTAGTTCATGTAGGTACAAGTTCTACAACTGATGATTTCTCATTCGAGAAGTTCAAAGAAGTGGAGGTGGAAGCAGATACTGAATTAAAAGAAGAAGAGAGTGACACAGAAGGAAATGATACAAGTGGTAGTGATTTAAAGGATTTGGATTATGATCCAAAGCATTATTACGTGTTTGATGATGAGAATATAGTTGAAGAAGTTCATGTGAATATAAATAATTTCAGTTTCACTGTAGACCCTAAACATGATACAAGTATAGGTGCTGTTGATGTTCAAGAAGATGATTTAAATGTCATTGATTATGACTCATTTGGCAGTGACTTAGATGATGAAATTGATTCTGAAAGGAGAATTCAACTTAGGGAATTAAGAAGATTAATCAAGCAAAAAAACAAAGGTCCCAATAAGTATTACTTCTACTTAGGGCAATAATTTTCTAGTAAGGAAATTGTAAAAAAAAGAGTTAAGAAACATTCAATTAAGACTAGAAGACAGCTAATACTGGTAAAAAATAAGAATGAAAGGGTAAGAGTTAGATGTAAAGGCATAATTCCAGCATTGGTCCCTTATGTTGCTATTGATACTAATATGGAAAAAATGTATTTTCTCAAACAAAAAGGTGGTCCAGTCATTAGAGAGAACAACAATAGTGGCAAGCAGAATATTTTGGGTAAAGACAAACAATGGAGGGGAAGGGTAAAAAGGTCATTATACTAAAGAAAGTAGACAAATACTCATGCCCTTGGACAATGCTTGTTACATACACTAAAGAATGCATATGGGAAGTAAGAACATTAATTGAAGATCACACCTGCATAAAATCAACAACAATTAAAGCTTATACATCTAGGTTTCTTGCAGATCATGTTATCAAATCACTTGCTACTAATCCTGATATTCCTGTGAGGGCAGTTCAAGATCAAATGCAAAAATAATTTGAGGTGGGGGTCTCAAAGATGAAAACTTTCAAGGCAAAGAGAATTGCATCTAATATTATGATAGGCAGTTATAGAGAGCAAAATTCACTGCTTAGAGAATATGGCCAAGAATTGATCAATCAAAATCCAGGCACATCTGTCAGGATTGATATACAACAAGAACCAAATCTAGAGTCTCTTACAAGAATTTTTAGAATGGTGTATGTGTGTTTGGGAGCTCTCAAACAAGGTTTTAGAGCTTGTGGGAGAGAAATATTAGGATTAGATGGATGCTTCATGTCAGGTCCTTGGCTAGGTCAAATACTAACAGAAGTTGGGGTTGATGCAAACAATGGGATTTATCCAGTAGCATATGCTATAGTTGAAGCAGAGAGCAAGGCATCTTGGTGTTGATTTTTGAACTTACTTGGAGACGATCTTGGTATAGAAACCAACTTCAACTACACTTTTATTTTTGATAGGCAAAAGGTACACATTTTATTGTATAATTTGTCATGTGTTTTATGTAAACTTAGAAAAGGTACAGTTTTAATCCCATCCTTAACCTAAACTGTCCACAGGGACTTATACAATCCATTGCAAGTGTGTTTCCAAGTGCTGTGTTAGGCATATTCATGAGAATATGAAGCCACAGTTTAAAGGAGGTGTGTACAAGGAGATGCTCTGGAATCCAGCCAAAGCCACTTCTGAAAGTGAATTCAAGAAAAAGATAGGTGAGCTAAAGTCATTCAACTCTGATGCTTATGATTGGTTGATGAAGATTCCATTAAAACAATGGATCAGAGCCTGTTTTTCAGGTAATTAAGTAACTCACAATGGACAAAAACCATATTAATAATCAGTCATATGCTGATATAGTGTGTCATTTGTTTAATAGGCAGAGCCAAATTTGATCTACTAATAAACAACATCTGTGAGGTGTTCAATAGGCAGTTAGTTGATGGCAGAGATCAAACCATCATTACTTCTTTGGAATATATCAAAGAGTACTTGATGAAGAGGATTGTGGTAGTTCACAAAGTGATAGCTAAGATTGTTGGACCACTTACTCCTTCTGGGACAAAAATGTTTGATGATATCAAAAAAAGGCTACTGAGTCCAATGTTTAATGGAATGGAGGTTTTTTATATCAAGTAACTAGGCCTTACAAGGATAAGTGTGTTGTTAACATGGATAGAAGGGTGTGTTCTTGTAGGAAGTAGGAGCTGATTGGAATACCATGTAAACATGTTGTGGCTGCAATATACAACATGTCTGAGAATTCAGTGGGAGTTGGTATACCTAAACAATGGGTTCATGCTGCTTACAAACTTAAAACTGTTAGCCTTAAAATATTGAGTCGAACATGAAGTTCGTCCATTATGTATTTAAGTCTCGGTTATTCATTTAGTTAATGTTGTAATAGTATAATATCGGGAATCGGGCTCGATAGTTAATCTAATATTGTATATGTTTCGGGTTTAATCCCAAGCAAAACCCGAGCCCGGGTCCTAGTTAAATATTCCGCGCGTCATTTAACGCGACAGGGTATATAAACTCTTTTCTATTTAGAAAAGAGTTAGTTGTTCATTTTCTAAATAATATCATTTTCCATATTCTCTCATCTCTCTCTTTCTCTCTTCTTTCTCTCTCTAGAACAACTCACTCTCTTTATCTCTTTTCTAGTTTGATTCGTGGTTCGTTATATGAAGTGAAGTGATTACGGGATCCTACAATTGGCATCAAGAGCTTCGTGTGGATTCGTGGTTGATTCTTATGGTTAATTAAGCTTAATTCGTCCTTATTTTTGAAGCAAAAAGGCCCACGACTCACTTTTGATTTTGGCTTGTTTGTTGGTTAATCTTGCTCTCTACTTATTCTACACATCAAAAGGTAAGATTGTTACAAATTTCGTGTGTTATACAAGCTTAAAGTTTGAATTATAACTTGTAAAGGTTATAGTTCTTCGTGGAGAAGTTTGCTTCAATTAGAAGAATTACAAAGAAACAAGTGTTATTGTGTGTTCAAATCTTGTTATACACACTTTGTAACACAGGATTAGCTTAGATTCGTAAATAAAAACCTCAAATGGTGAATTTTTTACACTCATTCCGTCCTAGGTTTCTTGGTGGCGGTTGAATAGAAAGGGGACAAGATCCACAATTTAGGAAAAAAGGTACAAAGGCGAGTTGACTTGTCAATGGCGGTTTGAGTTTTAATATTAGATAAAACTGTCCTGCGGTTAGCCTGTTGTTTCAGAAGACGAGTTGGTGTTTTTGAAAGTGCTGTTTGACAGGTTCAATACGTGGCGAGTTGCTGTTATATATTTACAAAAAAAAACGTTACCTGGCCAAAATTCATAAACCTACGGCGGCTTTGAAATAAAAATAATACACGGCGAGTTAGTTAAAAAATAGACGGCGAGTTACAATCCAAAAGGCCAGCGTTTTGCCAAGTTAAAATACTCACGCGTGGTTTGATTTATTAAAAATACGGGAGCAGCGTTTGACAAACAGACTTCCGCTATCGGTTTGCTTTATATTTATTGCCAGCGGATTTGGGTTAAGTGAAGGCGGCGAGTTGTGTAACTTCAGCAGCGGTTTGATTTAAAAAAAAAAAGAGACCGACACTTTAATTACGACACCCTTTTTAGCAGCCACTTTTTTACGGAAAAAGTTCTGTAGTAATAGGTAATTTTATATATAGCCCTTTCTGAACTTATTTTTACATCAAATTTCAAATTTTGGTAAAAAGGTAAAACAAAATTCGTCGACACCTTTTTAGCGATACTTTAGGCGGAAACAAATTAAAGTAAAATATAATTTTTTCTATAGCCTTTTTAGACTTATTTTTACACAAAATTTAGAGAGTTAGTAATACGGAAAAATTTATTTAATTTCATAATTACACACTGCGCCGAATTCCAAACGCGAAAAATCATCACACCATCAACCAAATCCAAAACCAATCAACAATGACTTAAACTGCAATTCACATACAACGAAAAAAAAAAAAACAAACCTCAACAACAACCAATCCTTCATTCACGTTTTCCTATTGATTTTGCCAAAATCACGTTAAAATCATTTATCGGTTTAATACATAACGTGTAAAATCCGTTAACGAGAATGCATAACAATAACCACAACAACTTCATCAATCACATCATATCCACTTAAGATCCAACAACTTTCACACTTCATAATTCATAACCATTCATTCATCATGTCTACTCCAGTCAATACATCCTCAACAGATAGTCAAATGCACAACAATATCATGGCAGCTGGTTCAAAAGATCGTCCACCAATGCTTGGACCAGGAAGATATTCACAATGGAGATCACGTTTTCTACGGTACATTGACACGAAACCAAATGGTGAGGGACTGAGAAAAAGCATACTATCTGGTCCCTACGTGCCATCTACTGTACTAGTTCAAGCTGTTGCTGCAACGGAAGGTGTTCCTGCAGTTCAACAACATACAACAATTGAAACAGTATTGAACATGACTCCAGAGAACAAAGAACACTTTCTGTCTGAAAAAGAAGCAATTTTCTTGCTTTTAACTGGTATTGGAGATGATATCTATTCCACTGTTGATGCTTGTAAAACAGCGAATGAGATGTGGATAGCCATTGAAAGGCTACAACAGGGTGAATCATTGAACGTACAAGATGTAAAGACCAATCTGTTCTGGGAATTTGGGAAGTTTACTTCTCGTGATGGAGAATCAATGGAGTCGTATTACTCACGGTTTTATAAACTGATGAATGAGTTGACAAGGAACAACTTGCAAGTTACTACAATGCAAGTGAATGTTCAATTTCTTCAACAACTTCAACCAGAATGGTCAAGATTTGTGACGGTTGTCAAGCAATCAAAAGAAATAGACACCATCTCATATCACACACTTTTTGACATTCTGAAGCAGTATCAAAATGAAGTTAATGATATCCGTGCTGAGAGAATAGCCAAAAGTGCAAATCCATTAGCACTTCTTGCGGCTGCTCAACCATATTCAGATAATTACTATCAAGCACCAAAACCTCAACGATCTAATGTAACATCATCTTCCACAAGACCAAGTGCATCTACCAGACACAAAGGCAAAGAGATCGCCAAACCAGTTACACCTCAATCTGAGTCAGTATCTGAAGAAGACAGTGATCCTGAACAAGCTTAGAGGGATAAGGATATGCAAAAGAATTTGGCACTCCTTGCAAAGTATTTCAAAAGGCTCTACAAACCTACCAACAACAACCTTCGAACTTCTTCAAACTCCAGGAACAAGACTGAAGATACCACACCAAGGTATAACAACGACAATCAGTCAGGGCAGTTTGGGAATCAAAGGACAATGACAGTTGCTGGGACTAGGGAAACTGTAGGCAGTCCGGTAGTGCAACAAACAGGGATACAATGCTTTAACTGCAAGGGATTTGGCCACTATGCAAAGGAATGCAGGAAGCCAAAGCGTGTTAAAGACTACTCGTATCACAAGGAAAAGATGATGATGTGCAAACAAGCTGAACAAGGTGTTCCACTGCAAGCTGAGCAAGCTGATTGGCTAGCGGACACGGATGAAGAGATTGATGAACAGGAATTGGAAGCACATTACAGTTTCATGGCAAAGATTCAGGAGGTCTTACCAGAAGAATCCAGTTCAACTGAACAGCCATTGGAACAGGTACAAAACAATGATGAAAATAATGTGTTTGCCAATGAAAGACAACATTCTGAGAATAATACTGCAGAATGTGCTGATGAGCGTGCTGCGCTTGCTAATTTAATTGCAAATTTAACTCTTGATACTGAGGAAAACAAAACGATTTTAAAGCAATTAAAGAAAGCAAACGCATCATTGACTCAAGAACTAGAGGAGTGCAAAACTAACCTTGATGAGACTAGTAGGGCTCTGGGGGAGGCTACTAGTTGTCGGGATAGTTGTCTTATTGCACTTCAGAACAAACAGAATGAGCTTGAGAAGTACATAGCCTTTAATGACCGGACGATTGATTATGACATTCTTCAAACAAAGTTAAATGAAACTCTAGGACTATTAGCTCGTAAAGACATTGACATAAAAGAAGGTTTAAAAACTAAAGCCTATGAAATTTCAGTTGTCAATCAAAAACACGATGAGTTAGTAAAAAGGAGTCTTTTAACAAAGTCACAATTTGAAGGTCAACTCAAAGAGAAAAGTAAGGTCATTTCGGATTTAAAGGTTAAGGAAGGAAGAGATATTGACAAAATGATTGAAATGGACAAACAAATTAAGTTTTTGAATGAAATTCTTTATAAACGCAATCAATCAATTCAGACCATTCATATGTTAGCACCCAAATGCGCAACATATAATGGTAGATCAACCTTTGCTAATCCTAAGTACCTCAAGATAGCTCAATCTGAAAAACCATGTTTGTATGAGATCCCATATGATACTTCTGATCATGCAAACACAGTTTTTTCCCTATAGGGAAGTCACAATGACTCATGAAAAAAAGAGTAGATCAAAATTGAATAATGCATGTGAAACCATATGATTTCAACATTTCAAAAAGTCTTTAAGAAATTTACAAACCACCATCAAAACCTATCTTGATCAGTTGGAACTGCTAAGAAGTTAGGAAGACATTGTAGAGAAAAATTTGTTAGGATAAGCCAACCATTACTACAAAACGTTGCCTTTCTACCCGTTATCGAAATCATTAGTTAAAGATAGACAAGTTACACGAAATGAAACAATAACAACCATATAATACAACATTTAATCATTTTAAAACGATTTGTGAACAAGCTTGGTCTAATCATACTAGGAGTTCTTTTCGTAACCCAACTGCCCTCATGATATGGAAGTTTGATAAAAATCATTATTGATGCCTCCTTCAATAAAAACTATTAAATGACAGTTATTGTTTTGTTCATGAACTCAAAAACGGATATGCAGAAGACTTTGGAGTACGTTGAATCCCTTGAAAAAGAGATTGACGAGTGGATCTGAAAAGGTGGATTTTTCAAAAACATATATGGATCTACTTCTCGAAGAGTGTGTGTCTAAAGATGTTTATTATGATATATTTGCATTCTCTGTCTGATTTAAAGATGATCATACTGGACTGTTAGACAAGGCTTATATCTTCACAAGGTCAAAGTTTGTGAATGTTCTTGACAAAGCTTTCCGTAATACTCAAACTGATAAGTTTTCTGTTAACAAAGTAGTCATAATAATTGTTAAACATGTTTTTCTAAATCTTGAAAAAAACACTCGATTTCTCTTGAACTTGCTTTACATAACAATGTAATGAAACAAATGAAAAAAAACCCAGTTGCAAGAAAACGATCTAATGTATTTCAAAAGAACCGTGAACAATATCATGTATTAAGGATTTGAAAGCTCAATTGCAAAGACAGAACATAGCAACAAGTGAGTTAAAGAACTCATTGAGAAATGCAAAGGAAAGTCTGTGGAAAAACTCGTTTGAATTAAACCCATCTGTTGTTAGACACCAAATGGCTCAACGGATTCCAAAACCATCAGTTTTAGAAAAACCGACTCCTTTTTACAAATTCTCTGAAATGAGAAGTTTTAAATGAAAAAGTCGGTTAATGAAAACTAATGTCGTCGGATGGTTTATCTAAACAAGTCACCATGAGTATTTGCCTCAGAATAGATAAAAAGAAGGAAAAATCATACGAATAGCTTAAACCAGGAATGTATAGAGAATTGCCACTAGCAAACAAAACACAAAAAAGATGAACCTTCAGTTACCTCATGTTCTAAGAATACTAATCTTATGTGTCTAATTCTACAGGGACTTAAAATCACTCTACTAGTGTTAGCAGACCACAACTTAAGAGCTATCAAGTTAAAGATAAGGCGTGCCAAACCATATGTCAAGTGAAGTATACCAAAGAAGGAAGTAGAAGAACACCGTTGGTATTTCTAGTTTTCTAAGAAACAAAATCTGTAACTGTGTGCATTAACACTACATTATTCCAGACCCTTCAATGTGAGAATGTTGTTTGTGCTGAATGTGGAAATGTGTGTTTAATTTAAATCATGATGCTTGTTTTCTTGGATTCTTGAACGTCGTGAATGCTTGAACTAAGAAGCCTAATGTAGTGCCTATTGGTGATAGTAAACCCAAGAGAAAAGTGAACAAATCTGTTGCAACAACCCATAAGAAAACAGTTGCATCAGATACCACTATTTAGAAACCCAAGAGTTACTTTAAGGAGTTGTATGAGAATATAAATCTGAAGGGAAAATGGTGGATACAATCACCAAGAAATGTCATCAGAATACAAATGGACACAAACATCCTCCTGGGACATAATCTTAAATGGAAAACAACGGTAGAATCTTGCGTAATGTTCTTTTTAGGTGGATTCCCAAAGGGAAAGTTATTCAACTTTTGCACGGGCAAGGTGAAAGTGAACCCACACATGGTTCAATGTAGTATCTTTTTTTTATTTCATATTCATGCATGCAAACAAACTCTGGGTTTAAGTGCAGGTACATCATTCAATGGTCAAAAGCAACAAAGAATTGACTTAAATGCAGATGCACTATACAATGCAAAGCAGGAAAATCTCAGAGTGTGGTTGCAGAAAATGTTGATATCTAAGAAACCAGTGCCAGAATGGTTTCACAAAAGATGAGCTACATCAAATGGCGTCTGCTGAAAATAACACTTCAGGCCCTGTTCCTCAATGTTCAAATGACGTTTGTTCACATCAGTTCAGGCCTCGTTCTTCATCAAATGACTTCTGCTCATAACCGTTCAGAACTCGGAATTCACGTCCACAACAATGAACCATCAATTTCAAAGCTGGTTCCAAAAGTTGTTCCTCTAGCAGTTAAGACAGCTACATCACGACAAGAGTTGGAATTACTATTCCACCATCATATAGTAATGCTGAGGACAACAGGTAAATTAAATAACAAATTCACAAAAACATAGTAAATTTCCCAATAGATTCTTCTTGTACATGTCTCTTGGAAATCGATAACATTTACATGTTAGAATGTCGATTAACATTGACACGGGGTGTGTAAATGAAGTTGAGTGAGAGTTGCAAATAGTTTCATAAACATGTCATTTCTATATTTTCTAAATGGCTTATATGGAATATCAGTACATAACCCGGACTTCAAATAAAGAAAGGTTTATACTTTTCATCACACGGAAAAATTAACGTTTCTCGGTCTTAGCTGTTCTTAAAGACATTAAATGTTTTTAGATCAGAAAAAGGTAGTGTAGTATCCAATGCGCTTACCCTTAGCGTTTAGAGAGAAGTCCTCTAAACAGTTTGGTTTTTCAAAGAAAGTGTACACAATTTTCAAGGAATTTCAATGACATTTCATATTCTTCCAAAATTGTGTGTTCAAACTCCATCCACTCACAAGTTTCAAAAAACAACTAATTTTCAATTAGTCCTATTTTTGAGGGAGAGTTTTTCGGAAAAACAAAGTTTTTATTTTCTTGGATACATCCAACGACACAGTCTTATGTATTCAAAAACTTATCATAATGTTTACAAACCAGTTAATGCTGAAATATTTTCTCCACAGAATTTTCAAGACATATTTTAATCACAAGGTATTTCAATAACTAAGTGTTTATTATTTAAAATAAGGGGAGAAAATGTAATTAAAATATGATCTAATAGACTCAATGTGTTGAAAAGTAAGAAAAGGTTTTATGTCACGATTTTATACCCAACATCATCTTAATTTCATGATGATTCTGATGTCATAAGGTGGTTAGGTTAGGATTTAAATCCTATGATCAACCAGAACCAGAGGATCTACCCAAGGATAATCCAAAGTTAGAAATAGCAGTCCTTAGGTATGATTGGAACATTGATGTTATGGGGAATATGTCGACTAAGATTGAGCTACACTAGAACAAACTACAACTAGGTGTTATTAATGACGTCCTTAGTATGCATTGATGGCGTTAAATGTAAAAAAATGATATGGATAAATGGTCTAAAAAAAGAAGCCCTCCACTTAACTTAGGTTGAAACGGGTCAATAAATATTCTGGTCAGATTCACATGTTGATTGCTGACATTTGGAAAATGAATCATGGACCCAATGATGCGCATGCACAACACTCCCAACTCATTCGGGTTTCTCTCAATAGACAACTTGTCTACATTTGTACGGAGTACACTCGTTATTATTGACTTCTCACTCCAAGATCCTTGATATTTAATGGTTGCAAACTGCTCAGCCTACCGAGTACATAAAATAAAAACGCACTTAATCGAGTCTAGAAGCCAAGAGATCAATTCTAAATCTCTTTAGGACCAATTCCATTTCAAACACTGTTGAATCATTAAGTTACAAGCTGTTAACAAGTTCCTACGCAATATTCCTTGTGATATTTGCCCAGAACTTAGAGTGATACTATTGTATTCACAATGAGATGGATTTCTGCTTGATGCCAGATCAAACAAGCTTTGAAGGTGACTTGCGAGATTCTTTATGAATCTAACTTGTGACAAACTGGATATCGACTTTGGTCAAGTAAATGATTTTGACGGTTGATGAATTTTGATAAAAGCTCAAAGACTCACACCCACGATGTGGCTACAAAACGCTTTTACAAGTAACACGTCGATTGATTTTCAAATCAATTTTCTTGATTATCACTAACGTAAACCTGCAGGTTAAAACGGTGGTGACGGTATCCCAATCAACCAAAGTCGATTCATTACCCCATATTCATGCTCATTCTACAAAGACAAACTATCTAGAAAGCTTAAGATTTAAAGACAAAGACTTCCGCTAACTCTGATTTAAAGCTTTCAAGATAATGCAATAGTATGAGCATGTTGGTCAAAGATACAAGATCGCAAGATGGCATAGACGTTAAAGACAATGACAAAGGGCTTAAAAGCAGATACAAAGCATGAAGGACTAAGATTACAACAAAGAAACAAAGATAAAGGACCAGAACCCACTGAGCTTAACGACAAAAGCAATCTCATTGATCTCATAAAGGAGTGTCATCAATGAACTCACTTCGGGGGAGATTGTTAGCCTCAAAATATTGAGTCGAACATGAAGTTCGTCCATTATGTATTTAAGTCTCGGTCATTCAATTAGTTAACGTTGTAATAGGATAATATCGGGATACCAATCTGTAACACCCCCAAATTGGGTCGCAGCGGAATAATGTGTCCGGGAGCGTTACTTCATAGATCAATAGCACAAGATATGAGAACGACCTCTAAAAGAGTCGTTTGAAATACGATACATTGGATTTATTGAAATTGTTTAATACAAAGCACAACGGCTTAAATTGTTCAACATTGAAATAACAAGATTTTAGATCATAACAAATATCCCAAGATGTAATGACTCCAAATCTTTTATGCATGACTCCCCAAAAGAGTATCCCCAATGTATCCTTAGCACCTCATGCCTCATTGACCTGAGAAAACATGCTTTAAAACGTCAACATAAAGTTGGTGAATTCATAGGTTTATGTAAAATGTAATGTAGGACCGCAAGATTTTCCCCGTGATAATGCAACAGATGCAAACATCACAAAATGTAATTACGTTTCCCTAAGCTCATGACACTGAAGCTCGACATGTATGAATTGCAATATAAATTGCCAACATTGCCCTTGATGATGTTCTAACCCGCAACATCCCAAATCCGACATGGTATACGTCCGTTGTCCGGTAAACCGGCACAGTAAGCGCTACTCACTCGAACGGGGATGTCAATCCCAAATAGATCTATTTATAACATTCGCGCTCACACAAAGTAATTGACAGTTCATGATAATGGGCTTAGAGGGTTATCGCTACTTAGGCAAACACGTAATCATGTAAAAATGTACACTTGCGTCCAATCGTAAAACAATGCATGTTTCTCACCCCAAAAGTTGTAAATCATTGATATAGTAAAACATGAGGCTATGAACTCACCTTAGTGAATGACCTGAAGTATATGAATCAAGTGAGTGAAAACGTCACGGATATGACCGTATGCAACCTAATTAAATATAGGTCGTATAAGTACTAAGTACTTTGAATAATTAATGTCACATATAATTCTATATAGTTACATCACCACCTAAAAGTGTTTGTTTAATTTATAAAATTAAACAATTTAATTTGTACTTGTAAAATAAATGTCCATGTATTTGTAATTGTAAAAATGATATACTTGTCCAACAATTTGTTATTTGCCAAAAATACTTGATGTATTATTTATATAACTTCATTATATAAATAATTTAATTGTTTGAGAAAATAATATTAATAAAGTTAAAAACATTTATAAATATCACTTTTAGTAAAAACGTCGTATCTTTCTCGTTTTAATTCCGTTTTTAACGTTCTTTATATGTATGGAATCGTATTTGAAAAATAAAATAAAATTTTACATTTATTATGTTGGTATGTACTGTTATGAACAGTAACAGTAAGTGAAAATTTATAAAAATACTTTTTATAAGTTTTAATTATTGAAATCGTATATTAATTGTATAGCCCTCAAGAAAAAGGATAGAGTAACGTATCAGTGCCTTACCCTTATGCATTAAAGAGAAAGTCCTCTAACATTTGGTTTTTTTCAAAAAGTTAAATAACACACAATTTATTATGGCGTATAATGTATTTGCTCATTTAGTAGCACTCTCAAGGAATTTATCGGTTTTACGAAGTCAAGAATCATTTTCAAAAGTTTGGTAGTGTTCAAGGGGGGGGACACTCCAACCCTCGCAATGTTTCAAAAGACAACAAATTTTCAATGGTCCTATTTTTGAGGGGTGAGTTTTTCGAAAAACAAAGTATTTAATGTCTGGATACATCAACAACGACAACTCCTTTTGTAGTTCAAAACATTATCAAAAATGTTCCAAACCATTCATAGGCTGATAATATTTTTCTTCTCTCCACGGAATTTTTCAAGACATATTTTAATCAACATAGAATTTCAAAAACTAGTGTTTAATATTTAAAATAATGCAGGAGAAAAAAATGTAATTATAATATGATAACATATTCGACTTAATGTGCTGAACAAAAAGAAAAGTTTATGGTTTCGATCTTATACCCAGACAACATCTCTGAAATTTTTTACACTGAAGTCGAAGTCCATAAGGTGGTTTAGGTTAGGAATCAATCCTATGAATCCAGACCAGCACCTGGAGGAATCTACCCAAAGGATAATGCCAAAGTTAGAAATAGCTTCCCTTAAGGTATATGGAGATGAATGTATATTGGGAATAAGCGACTAAGATTGAGATAACACTGGAACGATACACCAAGGTGTTTAGTAATAACGTCCTGGTAAGCATTGAAGCTTGAAGTAATGAAAAATAAATGTAATGGATTAAGGGTGTAAAACAAAGAACCCTCCCACACAACTTAAGGCAGAAACGCGGGTCAATTACATAATCTATCAGAAATCATCACAAGATGAGTGCTGTATTGAAAACGACATCAATGACCACTGGAATTCAAATGCACATGAAACCCCTTCCCAACCAATCGAGTTTCTCTCAAAAGAACTGTCTCATATTTCAACGGAGATACACGTTTATCCTATAAAACCAATCACACTCCCGAGATCTTTTTGATGAATGAATATGGTGGCAAACTGCTCCAAAGAATGCTCAAGCCTCCGAGTACTAAAACCAAAACGCACTATTCAAGTCTAGAGCCAAGAGATCAATAAAAATCTCGTTAGGACACATTCCATTTCAAACACTTGTTGAACATCATCAAGTTTACAAGCTGTTAACAAGAGTCCTACGCAATATCATTGTGATATTTGCCAGAACATCCGAGTGATACTTATGTATTCACAATGAAGATGGAAATCCTACTTGGAGTCCAAAACATCAAACAAACAGCCTTGTAGTGCGACTTGCGATATCCTATATGAATCAAACTTGTGACAACTGGATATCGATTTGGTCCAGTAAATGAATTGACGGTTGATGAATTTTGATAAAAGCTTAAAACTTCCGATTGTGTTACAAAAATGCTTTTACAATAATAATGTCTAATTGATTTTCAAATCAATTTTCTCGATTATCACTAACATAAACCTGCAGGTTAAAATGGTGGTGACGGTATCCCAATCAACCAAAGTCGATTCATTACCACATATTCATGCTCATTCTACAAAGACAAACAATCATGAAAGCTCAAGATTTAAAGACAAAGACTTTCGCAAACTCTGATCTGAAGCTTTCAAGATGAGGCACAGTATGAGAATGTTGGTCAAAGACTCAAGATCGCAAGATGGCATAGACGATAAAGACAATGACAAAGGCTCAAAGTCAAGATCGCAAAGCATGAAGGAACAAGCCTACAACAAAGAACAAAGAGAAAGACCAAGACCACATGAGCTTAACGACAAAAGCAATCTCATTGATCTCATGAAGGAGTGTCATCAATGAACTCACTTCGGGGGAGATTGTTAGCCTCAAAATATTGAGCCGAACAGGAAGTTCGTTCATTACGTGTACGAGTCTCGGTCATTTAATTAGTTAATGTTGTAATAGTATAATATCGGGAATCGGGCTCGATAGTTAATCTAATATTGTATATGTTTCGGGTTTAATCCCAAGCAAAACCCGAGCCCGGGTCCTAGTTAAATATCCCGCGCGTCATTTAACGCGACGGGGTATATAAACTCTTTTCTATTTAGAAAAGAGTTAGTTGTTCATTTTCTAAATAATATCATTTTCCATATTCTCTCATCTCTCTCTCTCTCTTCTTTCTCTCTCTAGAACAACTCACTCTCTTTATCTCTTTTCTAGTTCGATTCGTGGTTCGTTATATGAAGTGAAGTGATTACGGGATCCTACAAAAACATAGGCACATGTATACTCATTCAAGGTCAACCCATGTAATGGAAGGGATATGTGGCCAGTAGTTGAGTCTAGAACAATCATAATACTACATTTATACAAACCCCTAGTTGGCATGCCACTAAAGAAGAGGAAGAAGTCAAATGATGAGATTGCAAGTCAAAGTGCTTCATCAGGCAAGCTTTCTAGGAAGGGCAAGTCAATCAGTTGTGGTAAATATGGCAATGTGGATCATAACAGGAAAGGCTGCAGGGTTCAAGGTGGTGGTTCTAGTCAAGCTGGTGCAAGGAAGGTCTCTGGTCAAGCTACTGGTTCAAGGAAGGTCTTTGGTCAAGCTGCTGGTTCAAAGAAGGTCTTTGGTCAAGCTGTTGGTGCAAGAAATGTATCTGGTCAAGCTGCTGGTGCAAGGAAGGCCTCAACTCAACCTAATGTAGCACAAAGCACAACAAACCAAGGACCAATAAAAGGTTTTCAAGGACCAATAGCAGGTCCAGCTTATGGATCACAAAGAAAGACCAAGAAACTTGTGGATCTTTGAACAATATGAATTCTGTTTACTTTCATGTAATTAGGATTATAACTCTAGTTGTCATGTAATAACTCTATGTTTGGCTAACTCTGTGTTTGGTTAGAAGTATTCTATTTGGTTGACTCTATGTTTGGTTACAAGTATTAAATTTATGTTTATACCTTCTAAAGTCAACTATTGTTAAGAGTGTACATTGTGTTGCTATTGTTACTGAGTTTAACTTCTAAAGTCAAACAGGGTTCTTACAAAACCATTGAACAAAACCAAATGCTAAACAATATAAACAATGTATATAATAGAGACCAATTTCCATTACTAATATACCAAAACCATTGGTTCTTACATAAACATCAGACAACAACAAACAAGATCATCTAAGATCATAGATATAAACCTACATCATCATACTACAACTTCCATCAAAGTACACCAACACAGAACCAATAAACAACCACTAGACCTAAGATAAAAGTAGGAAAAAGGAAAATGCCACCCAACTTAAAACCAAATACTTCTTCAACTTCCTGTTTGCTTGCACAAGCACCATCATGTCAGCTTCCATCCTATTACTCGCCCTCAACAAACCCGGTATTATCAACATAACTCTTTGACATATGGGAGGATCTAACCAGTCAAAATAAATACAACGTTGGCCTTCAATCTGTGGGCAGCCAAGGAACCTGTGACCTGGATTAGCATCAGTCTAGGATGTTTGAGTGACTGCAGGAAGCCCAGAAAAACATAAGGCCATTGATCTTAAGGGTTAGGGTTCTTGGGAGTAGTTTTAGATTAGGTAAAGTGGGAATTGGCCGATGTATCGAGGGAGTTATAAGGCGTGGGATTTGGCGGGAAATGATATGTGGGAGTTACAAGGTAAGACTGTTAGTCTTTGAGGTAGCTATTAGTGTGAACTGACGATTATACGCTCGACGTGAAGAAAAGATAATGTTGGGACTTAAAAGACTTCAAGGAATCTTAGAGTTACTACTGCTCAAGTACATAATGGAAATTATGCTAAGTAGTTATTAATGGTAGTATAAAGTTACCACTGCTAGTTACTACTGTTAGTATAATTTAGTACTGATAGTATAAAGTTACTACTGTTAGTTGAAGTTAACACTGCTCAGAGTTGAAGACTGAAATATAAGCTAAGTAGTTAGTGCTGCTAGTAGTAATGTTAAAACTGCTAGTACATGTTACTACTATGAGTACATATTAGTACTGCTACTACTAATGTTACTACTACTTATGTTTATTAGTATTGCTGGTACAAAAAGTTTATGCTGCTGGATTACAACTGCTAGAAGACTTACTACTGTCAAGAGGATAAAGACGGTTTAAAGAGATAAAGATTGTTTGGAGAACAAGAATACTTGTGAAGATAAGTATTGAGATATTTTTGTACAAGATATGTATAGTGTATTTGTTTAAGAGATTACATTTATGTTTAGAAAAGATTATAATATCTTAGGAATATATTGTAAGCCGACTAGGACTCCTTAGTCTATAAAAGGAGGCTCTAGGGCATTAGTTGAGATACGAGTTTTTCATAGTTGTTAAGTCGATTTAGAAAAGCTTCAAGGTTGTAAACCCTAGTACTAGTGAAGAGTACTCGTATTATTGATCTAATAATATTGGAGCGTTTAGTTATATCTTTGTTCATTCACAATTATTGTTTTATTCATAATACTTCTAGGTATTAAGGTGTAGATTCAGGTATTCCTGCTGATTCTCTTCAAACACCCATTCCTACTCAACCATCATCCTCTAGATCTCAGAAGAAACAGTCCAAGAGGAAACAGAGGAAGGACATTGCAGTTACCCAAGAGGAGCCACAACAAGATGATAATGTTCCTACACCTTCTAATGATCCAGCCTCTCAGTGGTGAGGATAGAATGCACTTCTGGATTGATGCTTTTGTGTATATTTTGCAAAAAAGTTCTTGGATTTAGAGAAGGCAAAGGATGCTCAAGCAAGGAGATTGCTGATTTAAAAAAGGAATCAGAGGTTGGAAGGAAAAAGAAATCAGATACACAAGTTAGAAAAACATAAAGAAAGTTGGTATGTCTAGGAGTGTTGAATCCTCTGAAGATCAGGAGAGTTTGGGTGATCATGAAGATGCATCCAAACAAGGGAGGAGCATAGAAGACATTGATAAGGATGCTGATGTTTCTTTAGTTGATGATACCCAGGGGAGGTCAGATGATGCAGATATGTTTGATATAAATGATCTTCATGGTGATGAAGTAAATGTAGATATGCCTGTTGGTGAAAATCAAGAGCAGAGTGTAAAGGAAAGAGAAGTAGATACTAGTGTTAAAGATAGTGCTGCTCCTACAACTATTGAAGAAATCACTTTGGCTCAGACACTTATTCAAATTAAAGTAGCTAAAACTAAAGTTGTTACTACTGCTGCTACAGCAACAACTACAAGACCCAAGGCTAGAGGGGTTGTAGTACAAGGTGCCAGTGAATTAAGAACTCTATAAGAAAGCAAACCGTCAATGATTATAAGACAAAGGCAAAGGAAATATGATTGAGCCGAAAGTTCCTCTAAAAGAAAGATCAAGTGCTCTGTGTAGATTTGGCAAGAAATCTTCAAGCTCAGTTGGAGGCTGAAATTATAGAAGAAGAAAAGCTTGCAAGGAAACAAGAAGAAGAAGCTAACATAGCTTTGATTGAGTCATGGGATAATACACAAGCTATGATGGAGGCAGATTTTGAGTTAGCTCAGAGGCTACAAACAGAGACAAGGAGAGAATAACTATTGAGGAAAGATCAAGACTGTTTGTAGGCTTATGAACAAAAGAAAGAAAACACCTTTGCAATGCCTTAGAGCTAAAGAGAAAGGAAGAAAGACCAAAACTTACAAGCTCAAAAGAGGAATCAAATGTCTACCTATCTTAAAAACATGGGTGGATACAAACATAATCAGTTAAAGAGCAAGAGCTATGAAGAAATCCAGAAGATGTTTAATAATGAAATGAGGAGAGTAAATACTTTTATACCTATGGATTCTGAGGTAGTTAAAAGTAAAATGGGAACATAAGAAAGTTCTAAAGGTGCAGAGGATGTAATCTGGAAGCTGTACGTCAAGAAGGCAGAATGTGAGTGTGAGAAAGCTAAAGGCAGCAGAAAGAAGATGCTTGGTAGGAAAAGAGCGGGAAAAGAGCAACAACAAGAATCTTCAAAGAGACAAAGAATAGAAGATGATAAAGAGACAGATGAGCATGAAGAAGTTAAAGAAGATGATGAAGCTGAGCTGAAAAAGCATCTGGTGATAGTCAAAGATGATGAAATAATAATTGATGCTATACCACTTGCTACCAAACCACCAGTGATTGTTGAATACAAGCTTCTTAAAAAAGGAATAATGGTGCATTATCAATTGATCAGAGCAGATGGAAGTTCCAAGAGATATTCTTCAATGATTAGGATGCTTCAAGATATTGATAGAGAAGACTTGGAGACTCTTTGGAAGTTAGTCAAAACAAAGCATGATGATACAAGGCCTGAAGATGAACATGAAAGTATGTTGTTGGGAGATTTAAAAGTCATGTTTGAACCAGACATTAGAAGTGAAGTATGGAAAAATCTACAAGGATATACATTGAATGTTTGGAAATTGTATGATTCATGTTGAGTGCACTTTGTAAGGTTTGGAAATGTGCACATCTTTATGTTAGTTGAAAAGAGGATTATCACACACCATAACAATCACCAATATGCTAAACAAGAAACTTCAAACTGATCATTTTAATGAGATGTGCTATCAACTGCTCAAGCTTATGGTAAAGCAGCAAAAGGGTTACTAAAAGGTTTGAATGCATCTTCCTGATACTGATGAAGACTTTTTACAAAGAAACTTAAAGATTCAGAAGATGAACATCAAGTTTAGGGGAGGATTGTTGGGACTTAAAAGACTTCAAGGATTCTTAGAGTTACTACTGCTCAGGTACATAATGGAAATTGATGCTAGGAGTTAGTACTGGTTGTATAAAGTTACCACTGCTAGTTATGTCTGTAGTATGATTTAGTTAGTTGTTAGTGTAATAGTTACTGTGTTAGTTGAAGTTTAAGGAACTGCTCAGATTTGAAGACTAGAATATAAGCTAAGTTAGTTAGTGGATGCTTATAGTAATGTTATGGATGCTAGTTCATGCTCTATTGTGAAGATATATTAGTATTTAGTTCTGTACGTACTAATGTTAATACTGCTTACGTTTATTAGCTTTGCTGGTACAAAAGTTAATGCTGATGGATTACAACTGCTAGAAGACTACTACTGCCAAGAGGATAAATACGGTTTAAGAGATAAAGATTGTTGGAGAACAAGAATACTTGTGAGGAGATGTATTGAGATATTTTGTACATGAGATACATTAATGTATTTGTTTAAGAGATTACATTATGTTTAGGAAAGATTTTGATATCTTAGGAAATTGTGTGTAAGCGGGACTAGGACTCATTAGTCTATAAAAGGAGGCCAATCTACACATAGTAATACTATTGCTAAGCTACCCATACTCAAACTAGGTGAGTATGAGATATGGGTGATAAGAACTAAGCAGTACTTCCAGATACAAGACTATGTTCTATGGGAGGTCATAAAGAATGGTAACTCATGGGTGTCTGTACCATAAACTGCACAAGAGAATGGTACTTCATTTACAAAGATGTCTATACCTATTACTGCTAAAGAGAAGACCAACAAAAAGAATGATGTGAAGGCTAGAAGCTTGCTACTCATGGCTCTTCCCAATGAACATCAACTTACATTCAGCCAGTACACTGATGCTAAAACAATGTTTGTTGCCATTGAAACACGATTTAGAGGTAATGAAGCTACTAAGAAAACATAAAAGACACTTTTGAAGCAGCAATATGAAAATTTTAGTGCATCAAGCATAGAGTCTCTTGACTCTATTTTCAACAGGCTCCAGAAGATTGTTAGTAGGCTTGTAATTTTGGGTGTGGTCATCTCTCAAGAATACTTAAATTCAAATTTTTTGAGCAGCTTGCCCCCTGAGTGGAACACACTCATGTTGTAGTCTGGATGAATAAGCCTAAAATTAAAACTATGAGAATTGATGATTTTACAACAACTTTAAAATTGTTGAACAAAAGGTAAAGAAATCTGTTGGTGCAAATAGTGGTGCTCAAAACTTGGCCTTTATGACTGCTTCAAGCACTAGCAGTACTAATGATATTAATACTGCTATACCTGCATATAAAGTTAGTACTGCTAGCCCTAATGTTAACACTGCTAATCCTCAAGTTAGTACTGCTAGCTTCAGTGATAATGATGTGTATGCTTTCATGATAAAGAATCCTAATGGTTCTAATCTCCTATAACATGACTTGGAGCAAATTCATGAAGATGATTTGGAAGCAATAGATTTGAAGTGGCAGCTCTCTCTGCTAAGTATGAGGGCAAAGAGGTACTATCAGAGGACAGGCAAGAAAATTTTCATTAATGCTAATGATACTGCTGGGTATGATAAATCCAAGGTAGAGTGTTTCAACTGTCATAAGATGGGATACTTTACCAGGGAATATAGAGTACCAAGGAACAAGGAGGGTCAGTTTAGAAATCAAGACAACACTAGGAAGCAAGGAAATAATGAAGACACATCTTCAAAGGCAATGTTGGCTATAGATGGTGTATGTTTTAACTGGAGTGACATGGCAGAAGAACAGGTTCAGACAAACATGGCTCTAATGGCGTTTTCAGACTCTAAGGGCAAGCCACAACAAGATGATACATGATTTGTTGACAGTGGATGCTCAAGGCACATGACTGGGAACATAGCTTATCTCTCAGATTTCAAAGAATTTGATAGAGGTTATGTTACATTTAGAGGAGGAGCACATGGTGGTAGAATCTCTAGTAAAGGAACACTTAAAACTGATAGTCTTGATTTTGAAGATGTATACTTTGGGTGTGGTAGAAATTCTCTAGTAAATAAAAGGAACACTTTAAAACTGAATTGTCTTGATTTTGAAGTGTATACGTTGTCAATGAGTTAAAATTCAATCTTTTTTAGTGTCTCAACAGATGTGGTTTGTGACAAAAAAAGAACTATGTCCTTTTTACTGGACAACTGAATTGTCTTGTCTTATCTCCAATTTTAAGTTGCCTGATGAAAATCAGTACTTCTTAAAATTCCTAGAAAGGACAATATGTTACAGTTTTGATATGAAGAACATTGTTTCTAAAGGAGAGTTTACTTGTCTTGTTGCACAGATACATTAGATGAATCAATGCTCTGGCATATGAGGCTTGGTTCATATTAATTTTAGAAATAAAATAAGCTTGTCAAGGATAATATTGTAAGAGGATTGCCTACAAAATGTTTTGAAAATGACCAAACCTGTGTTGCTTGTCTTAAAGGGAAGTAACACAGAGCTTCTTGTAAGTCCAAAGTTCTAAATCCAATTACTAAGGCCTTGTTTATGCTTCATATGGATTTGTTTGATCCAACCTTTATGAGTAGTTTAATGCATAAGAAGTATTGCTTAGTAGTCACTGATGATTATAGTAGATTTACATGGGTTTTCTTTTTAACAACTAAGGATGAAACCAGTGAGATCCTTAAGAACTTTATCAAAGAAATAAAAAATCTAGTGGATAAGAAAGTGGAAATAATCAGAAGTTATAATGGAACAGAGTTTAAGAACAAAGTTATGGATGATTTTTGCAGAGAAAAAGGTATTAAGAGAGAATATAGTATAGCCAGGACTCTTCAGCAAAATGGTGTGACTGAGAGGAGGAATAGGACACTAATTGAGGCTGCTAGAACAATGTTAACTGACTCTAAGTTACCAACCACATTTTGGGCTGAAGCATTTAGTACTACTTGCTATGTACAGAATAGGGTCTTAGTAGTCAAGCCTCATAACAAGACACCTTATGAACTTTTTAGAGGTTTTAAACCAGCTCAAAGGTTTATGAAACCATTTTAGACAGTTTAGGCAAGTTTGATGGCAAAAGTGATGAAGATTTCTTTGTTGGATATTCTTTGAGTAGTAAAGCTTTTAGAGTATATGTTATGATCATTAAAAGTGTCGATTATGTGATTTTGTGTTATTTAGTCATTAGTCTTTCTTTTATTAATGTCAAAGTAGTTTGTAATAAGGTGTATTATGCTAAAAGAATGAAATAGCATAATTACCAAAGTCTAGGGACTAGAAGTGATAAGTTAGGAAAATAAAGGAAGGGAAGCCTCCTTCCCTCACCGATAAATACCCCTCTAATCTTCATTAGAGGGTAATGGCTTGTAACTAACTCTTCTATTTTCCCTCATTTTAATATCATTTGAAATTTGAATACTTGCTATCCTCTACTATTCTCTCTATGCTTTCATGATCGATATGTTTGATTCAAGATAAACGAGACCTATCAAGTGGTATCAGAGCCTATAGAGAATTAGAGTGATCGATTTGTAGATTTGTTACACGTTTGAGATGACGTTTGAATAATTCGGTTGAAGTCTTTGAGCTTTTGAGATAAGGTTTGGCAGCAAATTCGAGTGATTGGACGTTATTGAGTGTAGTTTCGCATTTTCAGCAGTTCTCGAAAGTAGTCTTAAAGTTCTCGGAAGTAGTCTAGCATTCTCGGAAGTCATTATTTCTACTCTCGGTTCATTTTTCTTGAAGTTTTGGACGATTCAGTAGTAATAGTTGTGTATTTTTGATAGAAATATATTGTAATAGATATATATTCATTTTTGGTTCTATCGATAATCGTATATTAGGTTCATTCTTAACCTCGGTTTTATCGAGTTTTATAAGGTTCACACATTTTTGGTTCTATCAAAAATTGTGAATAAGGTTTTGCTACTTTTACTCTCGGAAATAAGCTTTCAAAGTCATTACATACATCCATTTAACGGTTTTATCGTGAATTGGGTTGTTGAAAAACAAATCTTTTTCAAATTCTAAGAATTCGAAAATCAAATTCGGTTTTATTGAATTTAAATTTAGAATACTTTTGGATTATCTAGTCATCATTAATTTCGGTTTAATCGAATTAGTGGTTATTAATAATTCATAATTGTTGAATTTTTCAAAATTTAGACATGTCGAGTTTGTGGTTTAATCGAGTTTGAAGCAAGAACATTTCTGAGTTTAATATGTTTTTAGAATACCGAGTTTATTAGTACTTGTTGTCCGAGTTTGTGTACTATTCGAGAAGTGTATCAATTTTCAGACTACTTGTTATCCGAGAACAGAGTTGTCCGAGTTTGACAACTATTACCGAGTTTGATAATATTCTTACAAATATCACTCATTTTTGTCTACAAAGATCCAATCTTTAAATCATAAGACATGTCGACATCCAAAACATACCAACAATCTCTTGCTGATGCCGGTTCTGAGACTAGGCCTCCTATGCTTGAAAAAGGGTAGTTATATACCATGGGCAAGTAGATTCAGACGATATCTAAACCTGAAGAGAGACAACCAGAAGTGGCTTCTCAAAGCACTTGATGAAGGCCCTTATGTGTTTAAGAATTTCATTCCTAAAGGCTCGACAATACCACGATTGAAAACTGCAGAGGATCTTGACGGTGATGACTTATTGCTCCATGATGCTAAAATGGATGTCATGAATATGATTCTACTTTCCATTCCTAATGAGATTTACAATTCTGTGGATGCTTTCACTTCGGCCAAGGATATGTGGAAACGAGTTGAACGTTTGATGAGGGGAACTATACAAAACAAAGTTGACAGAGAAACGCGTTTTACAAACGAATTTGATCAATTTGTTGCTGAACCAGGGGAAGCACTTGTTTTTGTCTACAACCGTTTTGCTTAGTTAATGAATGATTTGGAACGAAATAACATGAACTTTCCAACTGTTACAATTAACACAAAGTTTTTGAATAGTTTGCAACTAAAATGGTTGAAATATGTGACTCAAGTTCGTCTTGCTAAACAATTGACAATGGATTCGTTCGATGATCTTTTTGATTATCTTCAGCAATTTGAGAAACTGGTTAATGCTTCAAGAGCAAAGAAGTTAGAAAAGTCTCATAACCTTTTGGCTCTAGTAGCACACATGGGTTCATCCTCCAGACAAACATCATCTTATTATGTGACACATCCTACGTCTGTGGTTGATTATGATGATGAGTACCAGCAGGATGATGTTCACAACAATTCTGAAGATCCTTTAGTCCTTACGATGTTGCTACTTGCAAAATCCATTACTCAAAATTTCTCTACTCCAACAAATAATCGTCTTCGTGCTTCATCTAACACCAGATATCAAGCAATCATTCAAGGAGACAGGGTGAATATTCAAAGCAGGAATTCTGGTAATGCTAGAAGAAATAGCAGACGAGCTTATGTTCAAAAGGACTCTTTGAACTCCATCTTCAGCCAATACTTCAACTGTTCAATGCTACAACTATAGTGGAAAAGGTCATTATGCTAGGAATTGTCCAAAGCCAAGGGTTCGCGACTCGAAGTATTTCATGGAGCAAATGTTGCTGGCAAAACAGAATGAAGCTGGCGTAATTCTTACTGATGAGCAGAATGATTTTCTCTTTGCTGACGCATCAAGGATGGAAGAAATTGAAGAACTCAGTGCAAACATATGCTTAATGGCCAGAATTCAACCAGCTGGTCATACTTTTGATGATGGGCCAAGCTATGAGTCTGCATTTATAAGTGAGGTACAATCTTCATCTATCGATGAGAATAATGAACCAATGTATCCAACTCATACTAAAATTATTAACAGTACCATTGGTGATGATCAAATTAATAGCAATATTAAATTTGATTCATTCAAGGGAAATGTTAATAGTGGCAGTGTTGAAAAAGATACACATGTTCCTGATCTATGTGCAGTAGAAAAACTTGCTAGAAATACATATCAGAAAGCTGAAAAACAACAAATATTTGCTCAACAAGTTCAAAAACAAAACACGCATTTGACTAGTCAGCTTGAGATGTATAAGGAACGGGTTCGGATTTTGGAAAACATAAACAAGGATAATAATTATCTCAACGAATTTCTTGAAGCTGATGAACGGGCAAAACGTTATAATAAACAAGCTCAGTCTCAATTAGTTCGTGATCGAGATATCATTCGAGATCTCGAAAAACAACGAGATAAATTAGATTTAGATGTCAAAAATTACAAACGGAAAAATGAGGAATTACAAAAGACTCATTCAATTTTAAAAAGGCAAATGAGTGAAAAAGAGGATACTTATCATGATACTATTCTAGATCTTGAGGCCAAACTGAAAAAGAATGTTGATCTGATTTTGAAACTTGGTAATTCTTTACAAGGAATGTTTATGCTTGGACCAAAACTATTGTCAGTATATGACCAACAATTAAAACATGGTTTGGGGTATCCGAATCCTTATACACTCAAGAAAGCAATTTCAAAGTGTCCAAAGTTATATGTTGCATCTAGTTTAGGTAATTTAGAAATTCTTTTGAATGTTAGAGATTCTGAGGACACTCTTGAGGATGCTTTCAAAAGTCAACAAAAAATGACAGAAAAAATGAATGATCCAATTGCTATTGCAAATAAACAAAATTGCTAGACAATTAACTACAAAAAATTAAATGCGCTTTATAAAGATTTTGTTCCTCAAGCAAAAATATTTTCCATCTTCTTTTATTCCCTCGGTTAAGATTCCGGTATCAAAAAATATGCTAAGTGAGTCACCTTTGATCAAAGAATTAGACAAGATAAAAGTTTGTTTTGAAAAGCTGTCTTTGCTAATACAACAGAACTGTAAAAAAGCAAGCATTTTTTACACATCATCGGCAGA
>BQNB010022438.1:0-63000 GCA_026074375.1 Tanacetum coccineum | reverse complement strand
TCTTAATACTTGTGTTAAGATTCCACATTAACACTTGATATTCATAGTCAGTGTCTCTCACATAGTTGATTTGGATTTATTCAAGTTAGCTATTGTCTTACAAAGGCTATATAGATCCAACACAAGGACCTACAGCCAACACTCAAACCCTTCTCTCTTCTATTATAGTTCACAGTTTCCAACACAAGTCCACAGCTAATGATAACTTCATCACTTTTTAACACCGGCTTGCTTCTCAATCATCTTCAAAAGTTTATATCTTCAAAGCCAGTATCAATGTCTTTTCCCTTGGACTCTTTTCTCCTCTTGTATCTTTTACCCTTATCAACTAACTTTGACCTCTAAGAAGCAACCTTTGACAAAGTTTTAGCTGCTTCCAAGGTTGTATGGCTGATATCTTCCTCCCCTGAAGTTTTGCTTTGTGTAGGAGTCTTAAAAACCCAAATAGCATCTTCATTGAGAGGTAGATCAAACATAGTCCTGAGATCACTCCATAGTACTATGTCATAAGCATCTTCAGGCCTATTTGTTCCATACTTTTGCATAACCAACCTGTACAGCTCAATAAGATCCTCTCTTGTAAAGTCTTTAAGCATAGCTCCAAAGCTCATATAAACGGTATCAGCTCCATGTTGCTCTATTAGCTGATAAATGCTTCTTTTACCTTGTTGAAATATCTTCCAATTTGCACAATATTAGATTTTGGATCCATTGGAGTAGGGTTTATAGCTTCTATGATTCCTCTTTTTCTAAGTCTTGATTCTCCTTATGGACCTTTTGTCAATACTTATACCTTTCCTAGCCTTTTGCTTCTTTCTTTTTCCTACTCTTTTTACTGGCTCTTCTTCTTTCACTTTACCAACTTTTTCTTCTGTATCTGAAACATCTTTATCATCAATCCTTTGTTTCTTTGAAATTTCTGTCTGAAGCTCTTCTCCATATCTTTTCAACTGTGCCTTTGTAGCTTCAATATTTATAGGAACAAAAGATTCAACCTGCTTGACCAACTTATCAAACTCTTCTTTCACTTCTTCAAAACTCAACTTCTTTAACTGTGTAAGCTTCCATGTCCGCTGATTCTTCAAATAATTCATCATGTAGTTCCTCAGCAGTGATTGGGTCATAGGCTTACTTCTTCTTGCTTTAGCTCTTTCTTCTGCAAAGAACTTCTTTCTCTGATTTACTAACTCTACCATCTTCTTTGCAAAGTCTTCTTCTGGCAACTCTTTCCCTAGCACACTCTTTGTCAATTCTGCATTAGCTTCAAGCTTAGCTCTAATGGCATCCCAATCTTCTTCAGTGTAGTGTTAAGCTTCAAATTGAACTTGAGCTTTTCTTTGCTTTTGTTGCTCAGTTAATTCTTCTTCTTCCATTCTTTTAGCTAAGAGTGCATCCAAATCCATTCTTTTAGCTAAGAGTGCATCCAAATGAACTTGTTTGGCAGATTCTTCTTCCTCTAGAGTTTGCAATCTTATGGCTTCTGCAAGACTAGCTTCTTCTTATTGAATTTGTTCTTTAGTTCTTTTGGGAGCTTGAGTCTCTTCAATAATCATTAGAGCTTTTCCTTCCCTTTGGCCTCTAGCAGAACTAACTGGTCCACTACTAGTACTAACTCCTAAGCCACCAGTATTAACTTCTTCAAAGCCAGTACTAATATCTTCAAAGCCCGTACTAATATCTTTAAAGCCAGTATCAATGTCTTTTCCCTTGGACTCTTTTCTCCTCTTGTATCTTTTACCCTTATCAACTAACTTTGACCTCTGAGAAGCAACCTTTAATAGAGTTTTAGCTGCTTCCAAGGTTGTATGGCTGATATCTTCCTCCCCTGAAGTTTTGCTTTGTGTAGGAGTCTTAAAAACCTCTGATTTATTCTTCACCATATTCCTAACCATTTCATCCAAACCTTCCTCTTGTAAATTCCTCCCCCGTTTGGAAGAAATTTCAGCATCCTCATCCTCAGAATCAGGTAAAACCACATGTCTCCTTTTGAGAACATCTTCCATCTTCTTTACCTTTTTCACCAATTTCATAAATGCTTTTCCTATGGTCAACTTAGTCTGGTTTAGTTCTGTCTCCAAACTATCAACCTTTGTGATCAACTTGGGAACCAATTGAAGCAGGTCATCCACTGTCATAGTTCTTTCTTCTGCCACATGAGGGTGAGTAGGAGATTGTGTTGTGGGAAACTTTTAGTTTCCTGTATAGGTGAAAGTGGTTGGTGTTCAGGTGATGGTTTCTCAAAGGTGTGCTCAATGGATTCACTGTCAGGTTCAGGTGAAGGTGATTTAGGGTGAGGTGTTGGCTCGGCTACAGGTGTAGGTTCAGACTCAGTGGTTGCAGATATGACAGGTGGGTGAGATGATGATGGTAATGGTTCAGACGGTGATGGTTGATCCACTGCTTGATCTGCTTGTCCTGCACTTTGATCCACAGCAACAACGGGCAACATTGCAGGCAACAAAGGTCTAGGTACCCCTCTAAAACCCCTTTTCATGTTCCCAAAAATCTTTTTGGTCAATACAATAGCCAAATAAGGATGTTTATTCTCAGTTTGTATTTCCAAAATCATTTGTAGAAATCGAGGGTACATCAAAAACTTAGTTTTACTTTTCAAGTTTGCCACCATGCCATCAAAGATTAATTTTGAAAAGTTATAAATCCTGCCAGTAGAAAGACAAATCAAAGCAGTCGTAAGATTGCTACCAAATTGATCTCATCCACCACTTTTAGGACTCATACAATGTAAAATATGATGGACTAAAAATCTCCATTGGGGTGTAAAATAACTTTTCCAAAATGTAAAAGTACCATCAGCTGGATACCCCATATTACCCATCCCTTCAAAAATCTTTGTATTTGGCAACATGGAAATCCCTGAAGCATCTGCTAATTGAAGCTTACTTCGAACAGATGCCTCAGTGATTGTATACTCAAGAGTATCTATGGTTGCTCTTAGTTCTAGAGTCCCATCAGCAAGAGTTGAGGCAGTTGCAGTGTGCCAAAACTGTTTGACTAGGGAGTCATGGATAGTGAGATTGTGTGTCAAGGCATACCTGATATGCGAATCTTTTATATTATCTCTGCAAACCCTGTACTTTCTTCAAGTTTCTTTAAGAATCTCACTTGGTTATGCTTGTCGCATTATTTCATTGAAGCCATACTTTGAAATTATAGTAAAGAGGTTGTGATTGTTGGGTATTTCAAACTGGGTTTGACTCGTTTAGGTAACTTAGTACTGATGGTATCTACTAAGTGACTTTATATGCGTAAAAAAATGAATTGCAATTGGCACTCCGAGAAAATAGTCTCTTTTAAATGAAGAAACACTATTGTAGGTGAGTTAAAACTGAAATTATCCAATTGATATCATTATCCACTTAAATATACAAGTTGTTAGACCAAACAGTACTAATGATGAGTTACCAGTATTTATATTGGCCTACCAGACTTAAGTCTGGTCAACCAGTATTAACCTCATATTGTCAGAACTAACAATAAGCTTACCAGGATTAAGTAGTAAACCACCAGAATTAATTATGATAATACCATAATTAACTCTTGCATAACTTTAGTTCTACTTTAATCCATGCTCCAATCCTTCGTGCAGTCCAAGTATAACCTGAAAACGTTAAGCCACAAACAAAAACATACTATAATAACTATTTGAAGACACTATGCTTCTAGATCTATTATATTATAATAACTACTAGAATTAATATAACCTAGCATTATTAATGCTACTAACTAGTATTACTAGATTACAAACTATACATTGAATCCTCCCCTTAAATGTAGCTATGGATTTATCATACCAATATTAACCACTAAGAAATTGAACTTGGTCATCCAAAAGCTTTGTCAGATAGGTCAGCTAATTGAAATTCTGTGTGGAATTTTCTCACCTACAATGAGCTTCTTCTCATAAGAATCTCGTATAAAGTGATGTCTGATCTCTATGTGCTTTGTCTTGGAGTGATACACCGGATTCTTCACAATGCAGATTATGCTTTCATTATCAATGTGGATTTTGGTATTCATGAAATTGAAACCATAGTCCAACATTTGATTCTGAATCCACAATACTTGTCCATAGCAGCTTGCAGCTGCTACATATTCAACTTCTGTTGTAGAGGTAGCCACAATTGTTTGTTTCTTGCATTGCCATGAAATTAATCTGCTTCTAAGAAATTGACAACCACTAGTTGTGGATTTTCTGTTAAGGTTTTCCCCAGCATAGTCACTATCTGAGTAAGCTTCCAGGTCAAAAGATGATTCTCTAGGATACCATAAGCCCAAATTGAGTTTGCCCTTAAGGTACTTAAAGATTCTCTTTACAGCATTAAGGTGTGAAGTCTTGGGAGTAACCTGAAAACGAGAATAAGCACATACTGCAAACATTATATCAGGCCTAGAGGCAGTTAAATACATGAGAGAACCCTATTCATGGATCTGCATAAGTGGCATCCAACATCATCAAGCTTCCTCTTTTATCAACGCCATCTCGGGTCTCCTTTGGGGTTATTGCAAGTTTTACAATTGCAAGGTCAAACTTTTTCAGCATGATCTGAAACTTACTTGTCTTGAGACATAAAAATTCCTATGTCTTTGCTTGACATTGCAATCTAAGGGAGAATATGATGTTCACCAATTTGAACTCATTTAAAATTTCCTTTCATCAATGACCTCAAATTTTATCACACCAAGGGCTTTCTAGTAGAGCCAAAAATGATATCATTACATAACACTTGAACCAGCAGTTATCCATTCTTGTCCTTCTTAATAAAACAAAGTCTTGTCAATGTACCCCTCTTGTACTATGCTTCTTAGAAAATCTCTTGATAGAGTAGCCTATCAAGCTCTAGGACGCTTGATGTAGTCCATATAAGCTTGACAAACCTTATAACTTTTTAGGATGATCGGGATAAACAAAACAGGAAGTGAGAAACAGACACCTCTTCATCTATAGTGCCATACCAAAAAATGCATTTTTGACATATATTTGGTATACTATGAACCCAATAAATGAGGCAAAGGCTAAAAAATAACTTGATAGCTTCTATTTCTTGTACAGGGAGCCAAAAACCTTCATCTAGTCACTACCCAAATTCTGTCTTTTGACCCTTGGGCATAGTCTTTTTACCTTATTCTCTGACAACTACTCCTCTTTCATCCTTTTGTTTCTGTATACCCCTTTTGTTCCAAAATCACCTTTGCTCATGAGGTAGATCTTACTAGAATCCATACTGTTGCAAGCCTAATACTATTAAAAACTCCTCTTGCATAGCTTCAACCCAACTGTCATCTTTTAGAGCTTTAGAAATCTTTTTAGGTTCCTCCTGAGATAAGAAGCAGGCAAACAAACAATGCTGTTGATCTTTGTGATTGTTCCTTTGTTGCTTTTGAACATCACTTACAAGTGCATATGCTCCCGAATGTTGTTGCACTATGCTTCTAGTTTGCACAAATGATTTAGGATCACCAAGTATTTGACTTTATGGGTGAATGTTGTGAATCCTAAGAGTAGGAATAAGACTAACAGCTACTTCTGTTGGTAAGTTGTTAAAATCATGGACCATACCCTCGTCATCATAAGAAGCCTCATTAAAATTCCTTTTTGAGGCTTGTTAAAGATTGTGAGCTCTAGCATAATCATCTTGACCAGCATGTTGAGAATTTACTGATCCACTACCAGAATTAACTGAGGTAGTACTGGTAGCTTTGTTTTTAGGTACTTCCCTTAAATGCTTTGGAGCAAGTTCATCCAATTCTCTTCTAAAAGCTATAATTTCAGGAGTATCTTCTAAAATGCCAGAAGAATAAGCCTCATTCTCTTGTGTTTTAAGGTTTTAAAGCTCTGTCAAAAACTCCTCTGCCTTTGATATGAAAACACCAGCTCTTACAAAAGATTATGCTTGTTTGATTGCAAAAGCCACATCTAATGAATCTAAATTGTGGCATAGGAGGTTAGGTCATATAAATTTTAAAAACTTAAACTAACTAGTAAAGGGAAACCTTGTAAGAGGTCTACTTTCCAAGGTTTTCAGAAATGACCATACATGTGTTGCCTGCCAAAAAGGTAAGCAACACAAGGCCTCCTGTAAGGCTAAATTATAAAGAACAACCTCTAAGCCATTACACACCTTGGATATGCAAGTTATTGCCTTGTAATTATTGATGATTGTACCAGATTTAGTTGGGTATTCTTCTTGGCTACTAAGGATGAAACTAGTGGTATCCTTCAGAACTTCAGTAACATATTTGAAAACTAGGCTTAATCGCGAGGTTAAAATCATTAGTTCGTATAATGGCACTGAATTTAAGTATAGAGATATGCTTGAATTTTGTAGGAACAAGGGAATCAAACAAGAGTATAGCAATGCCAGAACTCCACAGCAGAATGGAGTTGCTGAAAGAATGAACATGACCCTAATTGAGGCTGCTAGGACTATGCTAGCAGACTCACTCTTACCAACTACTTTTTGGGCAGAAGCAGTTAGTACTGCTTGCTATATCTTTAATAGGGTAAGGGTGACAAAACCTCAAAACAAAACTCCTTATGAGCTTTTGTTTGGCCACAAACTAATTATTAGCTACATAAGACCTTTTGGGTGCCATGTTACCATTTTAGATACTCTAAGTGTGCTTGGCAAGTTTGATGGAAAGTGTGATGAGGGTTTCTTAGTTGGTTACTCACTAAATAGCAAAGCCTTTAGGGTATATAATTTAGTAACCAAAAAGGTAGAAGTAAATCTGCATGTAAAATTTCTTGAAGAAAAACCTAATGTGAAAGGAGTAGGTTATAGATGGATGTTTGATATTGATTATCTAACTGATTCTATGAACTATATTCCTGTGTCTTTGGAGAATCAAACTAACCCACATGCAGGTACTTCAGAAGTGACTAACAGTGCATGTACACTACAAACTCCTAATGCAAATGCTTCTGAGGAAGAAGATGAGGCTGAAGAGCTTATTGTTGTGCCTACAGTAGTCAGGCATACTGTATCAAAAGTTGAACCAAGGAAGTCTTCTACTAATTCAAAGGCATAGGAGTTTTTGACAGAACTTCAAAACCTTAAAACATAAGAGAAGGAGGCTTATTCATCCTGCATTTAAGAAGATCTCTGAGTAATTTAGCTTTTAGAAGAGAATTGGATGAACTTGCTCTAAATCATTTAAGGGAAGTACCTAAGAACAAAGCTACCAGTACTACCTCAATTAATTCTGGTAGTGGATCAGTAAATTCTCAACATGCTGGTCAAGATGATTCAGATATGCCAAAGCTCACAATCTTTAACAAGCCTCAGAAAGGGATTTTTTGACTTGATGGTTCTTAGATGACGAGGGTATGGTACATTGAATTTCAACAACTTACCAAAAGAAGTAGCTGTTAGTCCCATTCCTACTCTTAGGATACATAACATTCACCCACAAAGTCAAATACTGGGTGATCCTAAGTCAACTGAGCAAACTAGAAGCAGAGTGCGGCAACATTCAGGAGCACATGCACTTGTAAGTTATGTTCAAAAGCAGCAAAGGAACAATCACAAAGATCAACAGCATTGTTTGTTTGCCTGCTTCTTATCTCAGGAGGAACCTAAAAAGATTTCTGAAGCTCTAAAAGATGACAGTTGGGTTGAAGCTATGCAAGAGGAGTTGTTACAGTTTAGGCTGCAACATGTATGGATTCTAGTAGATCTACCTCATGGAGCAAAGGTGATTGGAACAAAATGGGTATACAGAAACAAAAGGGATGAAAGAGGAGTAGTTGTCAGAAATAAGGCAAGACTAGTGGCCCAAGGTCACAGACAGGAAGAGGGTATTGACTATGATGAGGTTTTTGCTCCTGTGGCAAGAATAGAAGCTATTAGGTTATTTTTAGCCTTTGCCTCATTTATGGGGTTCATAGTATACCAAATGGATGTCAAAAGTGCATTTTTGTATGGCACTATAGATGAAGAGGTGTATGTTTCTCAACCTCCTGGTTTTGTTGATCCTGATCATCCTAAGAAGGTTTATAAGGTTGTCAAAGCTTTATATGGATAAAAGCTTTGACAAACCTTATAAACCTTTTAGGATGTACCGGATCAACAAAACAGAGGCGTGAGAAAATTTACACCTCTTCATCTATTAGTGCCATACAAAAATGCAATTTTGACATCCATATGGTATACTATGAACCCATAAATGTGGGCAAAGGCGAAAAATAACCTGTAGCTTCTTTTCTTAGCCACAGGAGCAATAATCCTCATCATAGTCAATACCTCTTCCTGGTCCTCTTGACCTCATGGGCCACTTGTCTTGCCTTATTTCTGACACACTTACTCCTCTTTATCCCTTATGTTTCTGTATACCCATTTTGTTCCAATTCACCTTTGGCTCCATGAGGTAGATTCTACTAGATCCATACCTGTTTGCCGCCTAAACTGTAACAAATCCTCTTGCATAACTTCAACCCAACTGTCATTCTTTTAGAGCTTCAGAAATCTTTTTAGGGTCTGTGAGATAAGAAGCAGGCAAAACAAACAATGCTGCGCGATCTTGTTGTGATTTGTTCCTTTGCTGCTTTTGAACATAAATCTTACAAAGTGCATGTCGCTCCTGAATGTTGCCGCACTCTGCTTCTAGTTTGCTCAGTTGACTTAGGATCACCCAGTATTTGACTTTGTGGTTGAATGTTATGTATCTGAAGAGTAGGAATGGGACTAACAGCTACTTCTTTGGTTAAGTTGTTGTAATCATGGACATACCTCGTCATCATAGAAGCTCATCAAAATCTCCTTTCTGACGGCGTAGTTACAGATTGTGGCTTTGGCATATTGAATCATCTTGACAGTATGTTGAGAATTTACCTGGTCCACTACTAGAATTAACTGAGGTAGTACTGGTAGCTTTGTTTTTAGGTACTTACCTGAAATGCTTTTGAGCAAGTTCATCCAATTATCTTCTAAAAGCTAAAATTTCAGGAGTATCTTCAGAAATGCCAGTAGGATAAGCCTCCTTCTCTTATGTTTTAAGGTTTTGAAGCTCTGTCAAAAACTCATCTGCCTTTGAATTAGTAGAAGACTTCCTTGGTCCAACTTTTGTTGCAGTATGCTTGGCTACTGTAGGCACAACAATAATCCTCAGAAGCATTTGTATTTGGAGTACCTGCACTGTTAGTTACCTCTGAAGTACCTGCATGTGGGTTAGATTGATTGTCCAAAGACACAGGAATATAATTCATAGTATTAGTGAGATAATCAATATCAAACATCCATCTATAACCTACTCCTTTCACATTAGGTTTTTCTTCAAGAAATTTTACATGCAGATTTACTTCTACCTTTTTGGTTACTAAATTATATACCCTAAAGGCTTTGCTATTTAGTGAGTAACCAACTAAGAAACCCTCATCACACTTTCCATCAAACTTGCCAAGCACACTTAGAGTATCTAAAATGGTAACATGGCACCCAAAAGGTCTTATCTAGCTAATAATTGGTTTGTGACCAAACAAAAGCTCATAAGGAGTTTTGTTTTGAGGTTTCCTTATGAGCTTTTGTCACCCTTACCTTATTAAAGATATAGCAAGCAGTACTAACTGCTTCTGCCCAAAAAGTAGTTGGTAAGAGTGAGTCTGCTAGCATAGTCCTAGCTGCCTCAATTAGAGTCATGTTCATTCTTTTAGCAACTCCATTCTGCAGAGAGTTCTGGCAATTGCTATACTCTTGTTTTATTCCTGTTCCTCACAGAATATCAACCATATCCCTATTCTTAAACTCAGTGGCCATCTAATCCTGATCTAATATTTAACCCCTGTGATTAAGCTAGTTTTCATTTGGTCTAATAAAGTTTTTGAGGATGCCACTAGTATTTTTTCATCCTTTGAGTACCAAGAAGAATACCCAACTAAAAATCTGGTACAATCATCAGTGAATACCAGAGCAATAACATGCATGATTAATGCTTTTTGACCAAGTAGTCCAATAAAGAACCATATGCAATGTGTGTAAATGGCTCATGATCATTCTTTCTGATGCAAAAGTATATCTTGAAGCAACAGTTTGAAGGATTCTCTGTATCCAACACAGAAGGACTTCACAAAGGTTATGACAGATTCCAAAGTCTTCTAAGTCAGTTAGAGATTCATGGAGTAGGTGTATCTACTGAAGATGCAAATCAAAATTTTTTAAGATCTCTACCTTCTGCCTGGTCACAAGTCTCCCTGATAATGAGAACCAAACCAGGGGTGGATGATTGTGGTAGTTTTACATACGTAAAACTATTTATAAAATATTATACTTCAAAGAGTAATTAAGAAAAATACCAAGTCTCCCTTGATAAAATTCACTCTCAAAAATATATAATATAATATATAATACGTATATTAAACCGGGTAAGTATGATCACCCGGGTCGTTTCCCCAACGACTAGTGAAATTGAAACCTCGTTTAAGCTTGGATTCTGATTTGAATGAGCAAGTGGATAATTTGATTATCTAAATCAATAATTAAAATGGACAATTAAAAACAATTAAACTAATACGGGAATAAAACGCGACAAATAAACAAGTAAACTAATTTTAATCCCTAAAAATGTAAACTAAGATTATAAACCTAGGATAGGACGAAAGAAAATTTTAGGAAAAAAAAACATTTTTTTCTTTGACTTTTTAGATTAAAAGATATGATTTTTCCAAAATTTAAACTAATTAAAAACTATAAAAATAATAAAACTGTTAAAAATAAAGTCCTAAAAATCTTATAAAAATTTCACTAAATAAAGAAAGTGTGCGGAAATTTTCTAAAAATAAAAGCCCTAATTTTAATCTTTTTATAAAAGTTTAATTAAACTAATTAAAACCTAACCCTAATTATTAATTAAAAATATAAAACTAATTAAAAACTAACTTAGGGACTAACTATGTTAAAGACTTAAAGACTTAAGGACTTAACGGGGTTAAATCATTTAACGGGCAAGGATTAACTAAGAAACATCTAAAACAGAGAAATTACAAGAATAGTCCCTGAGGACCTACCCCGATAACAACCAAAGTCCAATTATAAGCTCAAATTCTAAAAGTACTTATTACTAAAAACTTGAAAGAGCAAAGTTGTAAAGGAAGCTAGTGGGAACAAAATTAATAAAAGCTACTTGGGCTGAAAATAATAAATAAGTTCAATAAGCGCTTATTTCTAAACTGACCTCAGAAAGGAGGCCTTAACTCTTAGTTTTAGAAAATAAGCTATAAAAAACTCAAAATTAGCTCAAAATGTAAAAGGAAAGAAGTTCTAAAAAGCTTATAAAATGATTAATCTATAAATGAAAAGAAATAAAGGCTTAAACTACTTTTAAGCTACTGAAATTGATCATGAACTAAGCAAACTCAGAAAATAAGTAAAATAGCACAAAATTCAAATAAGCTAAAGACTTTAAAAAGCTACACTGGACTCTAAAACTTCAAGGACTTATTAAACTACTTATAATCTATCTATATAAGCTATAAAATCTAGACCCATAAGCTAAATTAACAAATTAAGATCCTGAAATTCCTAAGTACTGTTTTTTGGCTTTTGAGGTTTTTAGTGACTTTTGACAGCAAACTTAACTAAGTAAATAAGCTAGGAAATAAGATTTAAGACTTATTCTATATTAAGCTATAACTAGACCTTAACCTACTTGAATCTAAGATCCTAAATCCTATTCTTACTTAACTAAAAATTAAGCTAAAAGTGGCAGTACTAACTGTGACAGCAGTACTAACTTTTTAGTTAGTACTGGTGCACTTTGGTGAATTTTGGCAGCAAATTAAGCTAAACTAATAAGCAATAAATCTAAATCTATATTAAGCTATTACCCAACTATAAAATACTAAAAGATAAGCTACTAAATTCTAACTTTGATGGCTTAAATTGGGGCATGAATATCCTGAGCCTGGTTTTTAGAGAGCCTCTGTTAAAGAAAGTTATATTCTCACTCATAAAACTTCACAATGACTTCACCAATTCCTCTACCATTCTCTATGCCATCACCATCACAAACATTCTCTTTCCCATTAACATCTGAACTGTGTTCTTTGATGGTTCAAACTCTGAACCTGCATTTGAATCTCCATCTCTCAAACCTCACCAAAACACACAGTCTCAGCAGTAATGCCAAACAATATCACACAGAAAAATCACCACTGGTCTCAAACAATAATGCAAATTTCCTTAATTAAAGAAGGGATGGAATATGAGACGTGGGCCATGAAGAAGGAGGTACTGGGATAATGAACAGTGATCACAACTTGTGGAACATTGTTATAAATGGAAACAGCAGGAAAAAGACAGGAAGAGATCCAAAAGGAAATATTATGATACTTCCTCCCGTTTCTATTGAGGAAAACATCGTTGTTCAAAGAGAGACAAAAGCAAGAACAATATTGCTTCAGTCTCTTCCTGAGGATCACATGGCTGATTTTCATCATCTAGATGATGCAAGGGACATCTGGTTGGCTGTCAAAGCCAGGTTTGGAGGTAATGATGAGTCCAAGAAAATGCGGAAATCTATGCTGAAGCAGGAGTTTTCGGAATTTAGGGTATCTGAATCAGAGGGTCTGCATAAGGGCTATGACAGGTTTCAAAAGATATTGAGTCAACTTAATCAGATGCAAGCTAAGCCAGACAATGAAGATTGTAACATGAAGTTTCTCAACAAGCACTTTCCACCTTCTTGGTACAGGTGCCATCACTCTTAAAAACAAAGGGTGTCTTGATTATCTAAGCTTTGATGATCTGTAAACAAGCTTAGGACCCTTGAAATTGTATGTGAAGGGTGGCTCAAGTTATGATTCAAGAGGTACTTCTGCTCCTACCCATTCAGCCTTTATTAGTGCTGCTAGCACTAATTCAAAGATGTCATATGCTGATTCACAAAATCAATCACCTTCAATCCTCTTAACCATATTCATCAGTGCTTGATACTTCTAGCAATGTGATTGAAAGTGTTCTCCATTCCTTTGTTGCTGAAAGTGATCCACAACAGCAGATCACTTATGAGGATTTTGATCAGATTGGAAAATTGGATTTGGAAGAATTAGACATCAAATGCAAATGTTAGAATTAAAAAACAGATTTGAAAAGAAAGCTAGAAGAAAGATGAAGTTTAATAACAGGGATGCTGCTAGGTTTGACAAGAAGAAGGTCAAATGCTATAAGTGTTCAGAGTTGGGTCACTTTGCTAGGGAATGTACAGGGAAGCAGTTGGATTCTAAAGCAAGGTACTCTGCATTCAAACTTAAGGAGCTGGATAAGTCTGAAGAACCCAAGGCCTTGTTGTCTGTTGATTCAATGTTAAACTGGTCGGACCATGAAGGTGAAGATGAGGGAATAAAGGTGATGCCAAAGTATATGAGATTTGTTGCTGGAGATGATGATGATGCTACTGGTGATGTTTCTAAGGCTGCTGCTGAATTTTCTCTTATGGGTGTATCTTCTCAGGTACATACTTGCCCTTTTGGTTGTGAACATAAATATGCAGAACTTAAAAAGGATTTTGATAATTTAGAAGTTCAATATAAAGATTGTTATATCCGGTTAAAGCATATAAAAAATAATTACAAACCTTAGAACAACAGAAGGCATGGTATAAAGCAATCAAGCTAGCATTAAAAGAAAGATTAGATATTAACTGCTGATTTTAGAAAATCACTACAAACATGTTTAAATATACTAAAAAATGAATGTCTGGTTAAACTTGAAAAACTGATATGTCATGGGTTAAACTGAGAGTCTAAGGCAAGGTTTGACAAATGGAAAGGAGTCTTCCAAAAACTGGATAAACTGATAATAGCTCATGTCCTCTAGATCATAAATTTGGTTTTAGGATTTGGAGAAACTTTTGGATAGATGAGGTGTTTGATCCTCTGGCCCTGCATCTTTGACCACCACACACTGAGGATGTAGAAGGAAAACTCTCTATGTAGGTTTGTCAAAAAACTGTTGGAATGCATGATGTTCCTTCACCTCTTATAGAAGGGAACATTCATGCCTCCTTCCAACAAGCCTAACCTTGATGATACACAGGTTACCTATGGTTCAAAGTCCAATAATTGTTTTGAAAATAAACTCTATAATTCTAATGATTTGTCTCTTGTGATAACAGTGACAAGTCCTTGATCAGAGACCACTGGCTTTGCATCCTGTGTTTCAAGTGTGAGGTCCTCAAGCTCCAAGACCAATGAACACTTAGCCTCTGCCTCTAGTTCAGTTGATTTCAAGACAGTGTCAAAGGACTGCTGGAACCAAAAACCAAGTTCCATATTGATGTTCCTAGTTTTTCTTTTAAGGGAATGTAAAAACTCCTAGGATATATGTAATAAGTGTGGAATTAAACAATAGGAGTCATTGTAAAACACTATTCTTTGGGTTCTAAGACTTGCTTTGTTTGGGTAGTAAATTTCATTTAATTAAAGATTGTGATTTTTTTTTTTATGGAGCAACAGTTGGGATTGTATATTAAAACCTATGTGGCATAATGTAGCAAATATTCCCTCATTTGTTCCTAGAGCAGCATATGTTCCTGCTGGTAGTAGGAATCCACCAGCATCTGTTTCTGCTGGTAGTGCTTTTCCTGCTGGTAGTAGGAATAGACCAGCATCTGTTTCTGCTGGTAGGCCATTTTCTGCTGGTTGGAGAAATCATGCTGCTAGACCTATGACCAGACCAACAAGCCATTATTTTCAACATTTTAGAAGGCCTGGTGTTTATAACTAAATGTACTGGATGAGGGAAGATTTTTTTTTTAGGGAAATGTTGGTTAAGTCCTCAGCAGGTTGTTTCTTGGGGAAAAATTAAAAGGCCATATATGCAGTGGGGATCTAAGAAACGCTGGTGGTTCTCATCAATCTACAAGGTTAACTATTTAAATGATCCACAAGGCAGGTCCAAGTCAGTAATGACTTGGGTCTCCCATGTATTCTAATGTTGTTGCTGTATTGTTTAATTTGTAGGACAATCCTCATAAGAATAAAGATTTAGGAATTGTAGATAGTGGTTGTTCAAGAAGCATGACAGGTAATAAGGAGAAATTGGATGACTTTGTGAAGATTATAGGAGGGTATGTAACTTTTGGAGGTGGAGATGGCAAAATCACTGGAAAAGGCACTATAAGGACTTCCAAACTGAATTTTGAAAATGTTTATTATGTGGAAGAGCTTCAAAACTTTAATTTGTTCTCTGTATCACAAATTTGTGATAAAAAGAACAAAGTCCTTTTCACTGATAAAGAGTGCCTTGTTCTCACAAAGGAATTCCAACTACCTGAGGATAGTCAGGTGGTTCTTAGAGTTCCAAGAAGGCACAATCTCTACAGCTTCAATTTGACTGAAATCCAACCTGCAAGAGATATCACCTGTTTGCTGGCAAAAGCATCCTCTGAGGAGTCTACAAAATGGCATAGAAGGATAGTCTGAGATTACAATACAATCCACAGCTGGCAAGCATGGATAGTCAATGGGCTTCCCTATAGAACTCTTTACAATGATCACTATGTGTTGCTGCAAATCAAGAGAAAAGGGTAACACAAGGCTTCTTACAAGGCCATCACAACTGTGAGCACCATTTCTGAGCCTCTCCAGTTACTTTACATGGATCTTTTTGGTCCTACTTCCATCAGAAGCATTGATCACAAGTACTACTCCCTGGTGGTTACTGATGCCTTCAGCAGGTTTAGTTGCAGGATGTTCTTGACCTGCATTTGGATTAGTAGTAGCAACAAGCAGCATAGCAGGCAACAAAGGTCTTGGTGCCCCTCTGAAACCCCTTTTCATATTCCCAAAAATCTTTTTGGTCAGGGTCACAGCCAGATAAGGATGTTTGTTTTCCGTTTAAATTTCCAAAATCAGTTGCAGAAAACAAGGATACATCAAAAACTTTGTTTTGCTTTTCAAGTTTGCCACTATGCCATCAAAAATTAGTTTTGAAAAATTATAAACTCTGCTAGTGAAAAAGCTTTTCCAAAAGGTAAAAGATCCGTCTGTAGGATACCCTATATGCCCCCATCCCCTCAAAAATCTCATTATTTGGCAACATTGTAATCCCTGAAGCATCTGTTAATTTAAGCTTATTTCTAATAGATGCCTCAGTGATTGTATATACAATGGTATCAATAGTTGCTTGTAATTCTAAAGTCCCATCAGCAAGAGTGTTGGCAGTAGCAGTCTGCCAAAACTGTTTGACTAGGGAATCATAGATAGTAGGATTAGTAGTTAAAGCATACCTGAGGTTGGAACCTCTTAGAAAATCCACTATCTCTGCAAACCCTGCACTTTCATCAGGCTTGCGCAAGAACCCCACTTGATTGTGTTTGTCGCAGTATTTTAATTGAGCCATGAATCAAAAGTAGTAATAAAAAGTAGTGACGTGAACTGAAAATTTACTGGGTTTAGGTACGAGTGAGGTTGTAGATGCTGGTAACAAGACAATTGACTATATTCTTTATAAAAATAAAGAAGATTTTTACTTTGCGAAAAGGAGATAGCAATAAACAGATAAGTATGAAAGAGAAATCAAACTTTATCTATATATAGCTTCTCTATTGATCGACAAAAGAGCCGTAAAAATCTATAACGGTAACATTTAAACAGTGTTTAAACAGAGAAAGTCAATTTTCCCGCAACCAGCACTAACAATAACCTACCAGAATTAAAATTTACACTACCAGACTTAACTTTGGTCAACCAGAATTAATTATGATACAACCCGAATTAACTCTTTTTCAACCAGAATTAAGTATTTACTGAAGATTTACAAAACAAAGACCTTATCACACCTGCCTTACATCTGCAAATCCATGCTATTCCTGCAAGAATTAGACTAAAACAAAGAAAAACATGCTGCAAGAGTTTGTATAGACAGAATTAACTTAAACTAACTACCCGAATTAATACTACTAACTACCAGTATTAATATTACTTAAGCCAGATTTTAGTTAAACTAACTACCAGAAGTATACACACTATACAATTTAGCCTCCCCTTAAATGTAGCTATGAGTTTACCATCCCAATACTAACCACTAAGTAATTAAACCGTGGTCCATCAAAAGGTTTAGTCAATAGGTCAGCTACATTTAAGTCTGTGTGAATTTTCTCCACACTAATGAGCTTCTTCCTCAAAACAATTTCTTATTAAATGGGTGGCGTATCACGATGTCATGTACTTTGAATGATACACCGGGTTTCTTACACAATGTAAATTGTACTTTCATTATCAATGTGGATTGTATTCATGAAATTTGAAACCAAGTCCAGCAATTATATTGAACCCACAATACTTATCCACAGCAATTTGCAGCAGCTACATATTCAGCTTCATTGTTATAATAACCACTATGTCAGTTTCTTGCATTGCCCATTAGATAAGTCCTTTGTCCAAGAAATTGACCAACCACTTGTTTGTGGATTCCTTCAAGGTTTGACCCCCATAATCACTATCAGAGAAAGCTTTCCAGGTCAAAAGGTGATATCTCTATGATACCATAAGCCCAAATTTGGGTTTGCCCTTAATTTACTTAAAGATTCTCTTTCATCATTGAGATGTGTAAGTCTGGGAGTGACCTGAAAAAGAGAACAACACATACTGCAAACATTCTATCAGGCCTAAAGGCAGTTAAATACATATAGAACCATCAGGAATCTGTATAAGTGTACATCCCATCACAGCTTCCTCAACTTTCGTTAATGCAACTTTGGTCTCTATTGGGTTTATTGCAGTTTTCAACACTTACAAATTAAATTTCATTGAGTATCTCACTACCTACTTGTCCTAGAGATATGAATATTCCTTCTTTGTATATTTGACGTAACCTATTAAAATGTGAGTTCAACACCATAGAACTCATTGAAATCTGCTTTTCATCAAGGCTTCAAAACTCTCACACCAAGACTTTTTGGTAGATCCAAAATGATATCATCTACAGTACACTTGAACAGCATTGATATCCTCAATCTTGTCCCATTTAATAAATAAAGGTCCATGTCCAACGTACCCCTCTTGTATCCATGCTTTCTTTAGGAAGTAGATAGAGTAGCATACCAAGCTCTAGGAGCTTGATAGCATTCCATTACAAAGCTTTGACCACCTTATAAACCTTCTTAGGGTGATCAGGATCAACAAAGCCAGGAGGTTGTGAGACATAAACCTCTTCATCTATAGTGCCATATAGAAAGGCACTTTTTACATCCATTTGGTATACTATGAACCCCATAAATGAGGCAAAGGCTAAAAATAACCTGATAGCTTCTATTCTTGCCACAGGAGCAAAAACCTCATCATAGTCAATACCTTCTTCCTGCGTGTACCCTTGGGCCACGGGGGGGGGGGGGGGGTGGGGGGGGGGGGGGGGGGGCCACCAATCTTGCCTTATTTCTGACAACCACTCCTCTTTCATCTCTTTTATTTCTGTAGACCCATTTTGTACCAATTACCTTCATTCCGTGAGGTAGATCTACAAGAACCCATACCTGTTGCAGCTTAAACTGTAACAACTCCTCTTGCATGGCTTGAACCCAACTGTCATCTTGTAGAGCTTCAGAAATCTTTTTAGGTTCCTCCTGAGATAGAAAACAGGCAAACAAACAATGCTGTTGATCTTTGTGATTGTTTCTTTGCTGCTTTTGAATATAGCTGAAAAGTGCATGAGCTCCTGATTTTTGCTGCACTTTGCTTCTAGTTTGCACAGCTGACTTAGGATCACCAAGTATTTGACTTTTTGGGTGAATATTGTGAATCCTAAGAGTAGGAGTGGGACTGACTTCGATTTCTGTTGGTAAGCTGTTGAAGTCAGTTACCACACCCTCTTCATCATAAGAAGCCTCATCAAAAATTCCTGTCTCAGACTTGTGAAAAATTTCGAGCTCTGGCATAGGTGAATCATCAGGATCAAGCTTACCAGTATTAACTGGTTCACTACCAGAATTAACTGAAGGAGTATTGGTAGAGTTGTTTTCAGATACTGTCCCTAAATGCTTTAGAGCAATTTCTTCCAACTCTCTTCTAAAAGCTAGAATCTTAGGATTATCTTCTGAAGTGTCAGTAGAAGAAGCCTCCTTCTCTTGTTGAGGTTCTGTCAAGATCTCCTCTTTCTTTGAATTTGTAGAAGACTTCCTTGTTTCAACTTTTTCTTCAGTATTCTTTACAGCTGAAGGCACAACAATAAGCTCTGCATCCTCATCTTTTTCCTCAGAAGCATTAGCATTTGGAGTTTGTGAAGTACCTGCACTGTTAGTTACTTCCGAAGCACCTGCATGTGGGTTAGCTTAATCTTCAAAGAGTACAGGAATATAGTTTTCATAGAATCAGTAAATAGTCTATATCAAACCTCCATCTATAACCCCACGCTTTGACATTGGGTTTATCTTCAAGAAAATTAACATGCAGATTTACTTCTACTCTTTTGGTTACTAAATTATAAACCCTATAGGCTTTGCTATTTAGTGAGTAACCAACTAAGAAACCCTCATCAGATTTTCCATCAAACTTGCCAAGCACACTAAGAGTATCTAAAATTGTAACATGACACCCAAAAGGTCTTATGTAGCTAATAATTGGTTTGTGGCCAAACAAAAGCTCATAAGGAGTTTTGTTTTGAGGTTTAGTCACTCTTACCCTATTAAAGATATAGCAAGCAGTACTAACTGCTTCTGCCCAAAAAGTAGTTGGTAAGAGTGAGTCTGCTAGCATTGTCCTAGCTGCCTCAATTAGAGTCCTGTTCATTCTTTCAGCAACTCCATTCTGCTGTGGAGTTCTGGCATTGCTATACTCTTGTTTTATTCCCTTGTTTCCACAAAATTCAAGCATATCTCTATTCTTAAATTCAGTGCCATTATCTGATCTAATGATTTTAACCCTATGATTAAGCTGGTTTTCAATCTGCCTAATGAAGTTCTGAAGAATGCCACTAGTTTCATCCTTAGAGGCCAAAAAGAATACCCAACTAAATCTGGTACAATCATCAGTAATTACAAGGCAATAACTTGCATGATTAATGCTTTTTACAGAAGTAGGTCCAAAAAGATCCATATGCAAGGTGTGTAATGGCTCAGTGATTAATCTTTCTAATTTAGCCTTGCAGGAGGCCCTGTGTTGTTTACCTTTATGGCAGGCAACACATGTATGGTCATTTTTGAAAACCTTGGAAGGTAGACCTCTTACAAGGTTTCCCTTCACAAGTTTGTTTAAGTTTTTAAAATTTATATGACCTAACCTCCTGTGCCACAATTTAGATTCATCACATGTGGCTTTTGCAATCAAACAGGCATAATCTTTTGTGAGAGAAGGTGTCTTCATATCAAAACTGTACATATTGTGATGTCTAGGGACCTTTAGAAGTATCTGATTTTCATCAGGCATCTTAAAGTCAGAAGACACAACAAGACATTCAGTTTCAGTAAAAAGAACCTTGTGCTGCTTATCACATATTTGTGATATTGAGAAAAGGTTAAAATGCCCTAGTTCTTTTACAAAAGACACACTATCAAAATCTAAATTACCAACTCATAATTCTTCCTTTTACCAGTTTAGTAGCGTTAGCTACCTCCAATATGGTAACATTATCATCCAATGAAATTCTCAAAATCCTCCAGTTTGACCTTGTTACTTGTCATAGTCCCTGAGCATCCACTATCAAAAATACCTCTATTCTACTATGATTCTTCAGTAGATGATCCTTCACATGAAAAAAACAATAGTTTCTCTTAGGGACCCATGCCATTACAAGGCATTTGGTCTGCCTTTGGACCTTTTGAATTCACTTTCTAATAAAAGTTTTGTCCACCAATACAATGGAGTTTGGGTCTAGTGTATCTCCAATTATATACCTGCTGAGGCTTAACAGCAGATCCCCAAATTCTTTACAGCATGATGAATGATACATTTGTGCTTAATTTTTTGTCAAAGTGGTCTTCTTACAGAATGATGTGATTTAGAAAAATGCCTTCATTTGATTAAATGATTCCCTGTGGTCTTTTAGGACTAAAAGCTGTTTGAGGTCCCTGGTAGTAATAGCCTGGACTAGTCTAGACAATATTAACATTAGAATTAACAGTATTAACTCTAGGCCTAACAGAATTAATATTTGTCCTACCAGTATTAATATTAGTCCTAACAGAATTAATGTTTGGCCTACCAGTATTAAGTTGTACTGGTCTAGGAACAAATTGATTAGCATGATTAATCCTGTCAGTATTAGTCCATACTGGTTTCGCCACCATGTTACCAGTATTAAAAACCCTTTGTTTCTTAACCTCAGCCTCTCTTGCCATTTTCTTTTCATAATAGTCACAATCTTTGATCAAATGACTTAGACTACCACAAACAAAACATTTCTTCTTTGTGAAAGAGTAACCTTCCCCTAGTTCTCTTTCCATCATAGCATTCCAATTCTTCCTGTTAACTTTAGGTGTTTCTTGATTTTTCATTAGTTGACTAGGAGTTTTTATGTGTGAGACACAACTAGGTTCAACCTCTTTTGATTTTGGAGCAGACACACCTTTTTCATTTGTTGTTATAGGTGTAGACACATACACTTCTTGAGGTACTCTTGAAATCTCAGATTCAGGATCAACAGAATGTTCAGTGGAAGTTCCAATAGATCCTGCACTGTCATTAGATTGACAGGTAGAATATTCACTGGATCTATCATCTGATACACTGGGTTCAGGCTCTTGGGGGTCCCTTTTAACCAAAAACATACAAAGAATCCATCAATTTTTCTTCATTGTGGTGTAGGAGTATAATCTCCACTTAAGGGATGTGGAACACCTTTAAAATTATTAGTTTTTATAAATCTACTGTACAAAGGTTTTCCAACTGAGTCCTCTTCTGTACAATTAAAAACAGAAAAATTCATTTCTTCCTCATAACTTAGAACCTCATTATCTGATTTTATTTCATACCCTAAGCCAATTTTACTACTTGAACTCATGCCAGAATTAATTAATCTCCAAAGATTCTTGGAAGAATCTTTCCATGAATCTAATGTTTTCTGCAATTGTTCCTTTTCTTTTACAGCTTTCATTCCAATTCTCCTATATTTTTTAAGCTTTTCATATATTTCATTTGCCTGAAATGTAAGCTTTTCATTTAGAGAAAGTTGCTGTTTTTGAAAAGTAACAAGTTGAGCTTTAGTTTTCTTTAAAGCTTGACTATAGGCAAGTATTTGTGCTTCTTGATCACCTAACTGATTCATTTGTTCATCACACAATGTTTTAAGGGTATTGTATGAATCTATGCAAGTTTTAGAACACAAAGATACCTCACTACTGGAGCTGATAGCCATGAGTGCATGATTTGTCTCTTCATCTTCAGTGTGTTCTCCCCAATTGACATGTTCTCCCCAATCTTCAGTAAGCCCATCTGATTCTTCTCTTGCTTTCCAGCTTCTTAGGATAAAACATGTTTAAAATGTCAAGTATCCTATATTTGGCTCTTCATTTTGTATTGTTCTCCCCAATTTGACAACCCATCATCATGCAGCAAGCCCATCTGATTCTTCTCTTGCTTTCCAGCTTCTTGGTGTTGATAAAAAGAGTCTCTCTTCTTCTTTCCATCATGTGTCCCTTTTGTTGTACATTCCCTAGCAAAGTGACCAGTGTTGTGACAATTGAAGCCATTTCAAGCATCATTTTGTCAAGCCAACAGCGTGCTTTTCAATCAACACGAATCTCCTTCCTGTTACTTATAGAACTTTCTTCATCCGTAAAGCAATCGATTGCTATCTCCAGTTTATGTCCGCATCTCTTCAATGTCCAAGTCATCAATCTGTTCCAGGTCTTCATGAAGCAAGTCCCAGTCCTCTGATTGTTTGGCAAAGAGGGAATAAATAACTTCATCAGCAAAACCAGCAAGAGCTTCTTTTTCTGGAGTATTGGTTGAAGAAGTAGAAGGAGTGCAAGTACTGTAGGTACTAGTAAAACCAGACTTAACCTTATTAGTGCTGCTTTTGCTTTGTGAAACAAAAGCAACATTTTGAGCACTTGAAGATGTTTTTGAGGCACCTTGGATTTCCTACTCAAAAACCCTAAGGTTATTGTACAGATCATCAATAGATAAAGTGTCAACATCTGGTTTAGTTCTCATAGTCATTGCCAGATTGGACCATGCTGGGGGCAAAGATCTGAGAAACTTATGATTTGCATCCTCAGTTGATACTTCAGCACCATGAGCTTCCAACTGAGAAAGTAATTGTTGGAATCTGTCATATCCCTTTTCTAACCCTTCTGAACTGGATATTGTAAATGCTTCAAACTGTTGTTTGAAAACAGCCTTCTGCATTTTCTTTGAATTTGCATTACCACCAAACCTAGTTCTGATGGCTTCCCAGATTTCTTTTGCATCATCCATTCCATGAAATCTTCTCATATGTTCCTTGGGAATGGCCATCAGCAAGATATTCTTAGCCTTCCTTTCCTTTTCAACAGCTTGAATTTCTGCAGCAGTTTACTGGGGAAGTATTCCGAATACACCATCCATTCCATTATGAAAATCATTCTTAGAGTTTCCATTCTGAATTACCTTCCAACATCATTTTCCCAATTATCTCACGGTAATGCTCCATCTCCATAACCTATATATCATACTCTTCCTTCTTTATAATTGGGAGTTTGATATTTGGAGATAGCAGTTGTTTGAGGGAATCACCTGGTTGTTTTTGTTTAGAAGCAGCACCGTTCTGATTCATCTTCATGGTTTTATGCTTCATCAACACTGAGAAGTGAGAGACTCAGTCATTAGCATGGTTGAGACCTTTTAGTAAGATCTAAAGAGAGTGTTTTGTGTATGGGTTCAAGTGATTCTTCTACTCAGAATCCCATCTAATGGCTCCGATACCACTTGAGGTCCTTGTTTTGGACTATATATCCTTTGTAAGGACAATAGCTAACTTGAATAAACCAATCAACTATGTTAGAGACACTGACTATGAATACCAGTGTTAATGCGGAATCTTACCTACAAGTTTTAAAAAGAACACAATAGAATACAACTATTGCTATTGATTTATCTATTATCTTCAATGCTACTATATGTTATAATAAACACTATGCCTTAGGGTCCTTTATACACTAAGGAAAACCCTAAAAGGCTTATACAAAACGAGGTGAAAGGATAATGCATATCCTTTTCCTAAATATCTCCTAAAATATCTCGTAACATAACAAGTTGAGCACTAATACTGTTTACATAAACAGAACTTAACTAAATACCACCAGTACTAACTAGTAGTTACTTAGCTACTCAACCAGTACTAACTATAGATACTGCCAGACGGTTAGACTTAGTACTCCATACTATAACTTAGTACTGCCAGAACTAATTAATACTACCAGACTTAACTGTTATACTACCAGTATTAAGTCTTTTACAATCTATTTCCCAACATAGCGGCAGTAGACGATTCACCTACCTCATAGACACTAACAGGAACAGTCTCATCCTCATGCTCAATTGGATTCTCAACCTCAATCTCATTATCAAGTTCAGACTCAGAAGCAGGCGGCGGAGGATTAAGGGAATCCATCTCATCATAAGGACATTTCAACTTAGTGCTGAATTCATCTTCTCAATGACGACTCCATATCATCTCTTCTTTTTGGGATCATCTATCATCCTCCTCAAATTCTTCATCTTCATTGTCCTCGTCTTCATCTTCTAAGACAGGCTCGGGAACAACAGGAACATCGTTGTGTTGATTCGGCTCAACAACGGGCACCTCATCATCATGATTCACGTTTTCCATGATAATCTAGAAAATATCATATAATACTTACTTAATAGCGTATCACTTCATATTATCGTTCAATAGCGTTCCAACGATAATACTATTATCAAAATAACAGTTCGCATCAAAGCGCAACAAACAAAATTTACAATTCGCGACTCTTTTTCAATCCGAATATATCTCGATTACATTTCAAACATATATAATGATAGTTATCATATAATCACATGACATTCTATGCATACAACACATGCATAAACGTACCAATACATAACGCTTTATGCATCCAACACGGGCATAAATTTATCCAATCACAATGCATAGTTAAATACGGGTAAATTATTTAACCAATTATACATACCATACGTACATAAATATACTTACACGTAACAACTTATAAATGTAACTTACATGTAACCAATGGCAACGAGGAGTCTTGGCGTGCGTGTAGAAGCGTTATAGTTTAGGTTTTCCAAAAAGACTCGACCCATTTCTTTATACCATTAGACTCTTGATATTACTTTGACATCTAAAATAATTACAATCCGAGTTTTGAAAACAACCTAGTTCTCTATAACCGAAGCTCTTGATACCAATCTGTAACACCCGCCCCGAGGGGCATCGGATTGCGCAGCGGAAATTAGCAATTTGGTGTTACTAAATAGCATCCGTCACCACGATAATAGAAAACGACTCAAATAAGACGTTTACCAAACATGTGTTCCAAATTATTCAGAGTTAAAAGTGCGTTAGGTCCCACAGAATCGTAACCACCGTCTATTACAAACCATGAAAAACATATTGTTTTCAAATAAAAGACATTGTTTTAAACACCACATGAGATATTGTTTTTGAAAGACCGGAACACACAAGAAGTCTTTCCATAAAATCCATCACCATACACGCACGACACCTCCACGCCATCGTTGCCTTCAGCCTTGATTACCTGGGATAAAACATGTTTAAAACGTCAACAACAAAGTTGAGTGAAATTCATAGAGTTTAAATTAATCAATAAGTAAAAACCTTTGAACACATTATTAGTTCTCGGGAAAACAAAGCAACAAATGCAATGTATAGCAACTTCTTTTCTTTCGCGCATTAAGCTCATGACACCGAACGTTAACAATACATATGGCATTTCATATGTTTAAGTGCCCCAAACTAGGTATTATTGTCATATACCTTCTATATTTCTAATAACAAAATGTCCGTTTGACAGGGTGTTCACAAGGATTCAAACCCCGGACAGGGCTGTCAAACCCAATAGATCTATTTAATGCATTAGCGTTCACCCATTATAGGCGATTGACGGTTCATGAATTAAGGGACTTCGACAATAGCAACTTATGCGGAAACAATCTCATATCGGGTCTAGCATACCATAAATCATATGTGTTCAATTTTATAAAACAAACATGTATCCCCCTCGCGGGTTTAAAACATTTAAAATAGTTCAAAAGCGAGGCTATGAACTCACCTTAAGCAAAAGATCCAAATCAATCAATCAACAAGCACAATAAGCTTCACGTCTCAACCGCGACCTATATAATACATATATGGCGGTATGTGACTAATAGTATATTAAATCATATAATGTATATATATGTATTACTATTACGTATATATAATCATATACTAAAATCTCCAAGTGCGACGCAAAACATTTCGCTTAACATATTCATCAATTATTACAACGTTTCTTACAAAGTTTCCATTTTTAGAAAGTTTGCCGAAAGTAAGGATAATATAATCCAAACTTAGCATTTCATCTTAATTTAACTAACATTATGAACCCTTTACTTGTTATAAACTATATTCAAAAGTATACGCAAGTTTGACTTTAAATAGTCAAACTTCGTAGTTGACTTTTTACCCCAAAATGACCCAAACTTGACTTGGCCGTAAAATCTTCAGTTTTAGGAGTTACAAGGCCCAACTTATATCAAAACGGACCTTAGAACATCCTTTATCATATTCAAAAGCCTAACTTAGATTTAACTTTCTGGTCAACAAAAGTCAACAAAAACTCATTTTTGTTAAATTTCAATTATTCCAACATGCTTAACTAGCCTAAAAACATGTACTAAAACTATCAAACATGTGTTCATACTTGTAACACTTTCAAATCAATTTTGCACTTGAATCATCTAGCTACAATTACATATATGCAATAATCATCTAATTAATCAAAAAAGAAACATAAACAAGTGCTCACAAAGATAGAACAAAGATTGACTATGGCTTCCCCTTTGACCTTAAGATCGGACGAACCACAAAGACCAACCAAACAAACTTTTCAAACCAAACCACTTCAATATAACACTAATCTACCACCTAGAAACACTTCCTTATACACCAAATCAAGAGAAATTGATCAAAAACCCAACTTTTAAAATACTCATTGCATGTAAGGTTTTCTTAGTGGGATTTGTAGAGGTTGAAAAAGGATTAATATGGTATTAATTGATTGTAATGCATGTAAGTAACAAATTTGATATGGCAATGTTTGTGTATGTGTGCTAGTTCGAACGAACAAGGGGGGAAGAGACAAGAAAAGTGAAAATTTCATAAAGAGAAAAATGAAGGATATGGTGTTCTATTTATAGAATTCAAGTTTGATCAATTGGCAATTTTAACCCCTCCTTTCATAAGTCCTTGCAAGTTTAATACAAATTGGTTATATTTCCATTACTTAGTCGACCAAACACGGGTAACATCACGTTTGTAAATATTTTAAATCCGTCCCACTAAATATAGTTTAAAACCTTTATTAAAACGTTAAACCTCGTAAAACACGACCTTTAAACACGGTTTTTACAAAAACTCAGGGAAACGACGAAAAATACAAAATTAACATATTTACGCTCTCGGAGCAATAAAATATATTTTTTTGACTTCCTTAAATGCTAAAAACAAGTAGAAACTAAATCACGGAATGAAATTCACCAATGAATGGAAATTCTCATCAACCACATATAGCATAACGACTATAATTATTTACGTAATTAAAAATAACTATCTTAGCTAAAGACGGTTGACCTGAAACTCGGGTTGTTACATACACTCTCCTTCCTGCTTAGTCAAAGAGGTACCTTGCATCAGTAATTGACCTCTCTCCCATAAATCTTTAGCAACTCTGTGATGATTCACAAGTGAATAGATATCAGCTGGTAGATCTTGAAGAATGATATTGGTAGCTTTCATATCACAATCAGCTTGAATTTTCTCAGTAGTAGACAATTCAGCATATTTCTTTGTTCTGATCACTCTATTCTCTTCAACAGTAGGCCAAATGAGTGGACCATTTTAAACTGATTCAAGTATCATTCTTCCATGCTCTCTATTTTGCATGTAAAGTTCCATTTGACTTTTCCAAGAATCATACAAGTCCTTGTCCAACATAGGTGGACGATTGTCAACACCGGAGAGTATCATATACTCAACAAGAGTATTCTTTTGTCCAAGTGGAATAATTGAATCCATTTTAATGTGATAAGATAAAAGATGATCGTACAGTGATTGGAAGTTGTTGTGTTAAAGTGAGGTTTGATTAATGAAGTTGAGTCTTTGGAATACACGGGATTTTACAATTCTTGATAAAACCGAGAAATCAAGTTTTCATGGGATTTTACAAATCAAAGAACAACCATATAATTCACCTTAGGAAAGTGTATAAATCACCCCAGCTAAGCATATAAATCACCTAAAGGAAGATGTATAAATCGCCAACACTATGTATAAATCGCCCTTTGAAAATCTACGTATAAATCGCCTATGGTAATTCACGTATAAATCGCCTGAATGAATAAACGTATAAATCGCCTGAGCGAATAAACGTATAAATCGCTTGAACGAATAAACGTATAAATCGCCTTTGTAATATAATACGTATAAATCGCCTGTGCAAAGTCACGTATAAATCGCCTGATCAAATAATCAGGTATAATTCGCCTGACAACAAAACACGTATACTTCGCCTGACCAACACGTATGATTCGCCTGACTACAAAACACGTATAATTTGCCTGACTAGCACGTATAATTCGCCTGACCAACACGTATAATTCGCCTAATACATTTCGAAACTCAAAAACCAAAAATCTTAAAAAGACTCACTTTTTGATGTTTTTACCCGATTTTTCTTGTACTTCTTACCTATCTAAGACTATTAGAACCTTAAAAACACAAACGTTAACATTTTTGACACGAAAAATTTGAAATCAAGATTCTTGATACAAAACCATTTTTCTAACCAAAAAGATGATGTTTTTGATGGTTTTTCAAAGATTTTCTTGTACTTCTAGCCTAAACTAAGATAAATAAATAAGAAAGTTTAAAGCTTTATGGTTTTTAAACCCTCAAAAAGTGAAAACTTTTTGGATGGATTCGAAACAAAACACGAGTAAACAAAGGTAACAAACGCATACAAAACCTTCACAAACACCCCATGGTTCTTGATACCAATTGTAGAATATCTTAACACAAAAGTATGGAATTCGTTGAGAGTTTTAGAGAGAGAAAGAGGTGGTTGGATGAACACTTAGAGAGAGAAACAAAGAAGAGAATATTAGATTAAGTGTGTGTGAGAAATGAACAACCAACACCCTCTCCATGTGTAGAGAGGGTATAAATATTCTAAGCTATAACCGGCCATGGGCTTGGTTATGGGCTTTCCATGTGACTTTGGCCTGGTTAGCTTACTAACATTACATATTCGACTTACTATGAGCTATGACTAACTATATTGGAAGTGACCGATACTTTTCGTATTCCTAACATACAGTCGGGGCAACTTCTTCAATTTCCATTGATCAAGATGCACCATCTCTAAGTACTACAATAAACAATGAAACAATTTCAACTCCAATCTAGGATGCTAATGTTGAAGAGCCTAAAGGTGAGCATAGTGCGGTTTGGTGCGGGTTTTGACTAAAACCAAATCGCAACCGTGCTTGCGGTTTCTATAAAAATAAAAACTAAACCGCACCACATTTTGCGGTTTTAGTTTTGCGAGCTTTTTGGGTATTAACTACACTGTACCATCACTTATGACTTATATAATTAATGTGGGTTTTGCGGTTTTTTGTTTACAATGTTGGTTTTTCGGTTATACAATGCATACATTTAATGTAAACACACACAACACTTATACCTTATAAGAATATTAATGATAATATACAGTAGAAGCCTTATAACATACATTAAATAGTCAATGTGCCGCTTTTTGGTTTTAAATAATCAATGTGCGGTGCGGTGCGGGTTTTGTAGGTCGGTTTCATGGGTAAAAGAAACCGCACCGCATTTTGCGATTTTTCTTTTTTCTTAAAACCGATCCATCCGTTTTTGCCATGGTGCGGTTTTTGTGGTTTGTTTATTTTCGGTTTTTGCGGTTTTGCGGTTTGCAGTGCAGTTTCTACTCTCCCCTAGAAGAGCCAAATCAAGAAAATGCTAAGTTTGACAGTGATACATGTACAAATCTGTTTGCTCCTCCTTATACCAGTTCTGCTGAGTCATGATCATCAAGGATTGTAGATACTTCAAACATGCATACTTTCTAACAACCTCATTCTCACATCAGAAGATGGACGAAAGATCATCCGTTAGCAACAATCATTGGCAATCCATCCAAACGTGTTTCTACAAGACGTCAACTCGCTACCGATGCCATGTGGTGTTATTTCCATGCATTCTTAACAAAATTTGAGCTAAAAACTTACAAAGAATCCATGAAAGAATCTAGCTGGATTAAAGCCATGAAGAGAGGATTCATGATTTTGAACGACTTCAAGTATAGGAATTAGTACCAAGACCATCCAATGTTATGCTCATTAGCCTTAAGTGGATATTTAAGGTAAAACTGGATGAATATGGTGGTGTATTAAAGAATAAGGCACGGTTAGTGGCAAAGGGTTATCGTCAGGAAGGGGGGATTTACTTTGAAGAATCATTTGCACTGGTGTATAAAAGCCATTCACATCTTCATCGCCTAAGTTGCTCACAAAAATATGACGATCTATCAGATGAATGTGAAGACTGCTTTTCTGAATGGAAATTTCAAAGAAGAAGTAAACGTCAGTCAACCAGAAGGATTTGTTGACCAAGATCATCCAAACCATGTTTTCCGACTGAAGAAAGCCTTATATGGATTGAAACAAGCGCCACGGGCATGGTATGACTTGGTGTTAAAATTCTTACTCTCTCAAACCTTCGTCAAAGGTGCAGTTGATCCGACGTTATACACAAGAAAGGAAGGAAACCACATCTTATTGGTATAAATTTATGTCGATGACATTATATTTGCTTCCACAAATCCTACTTTCTGTGATAAATTTACAAATTAAATGAGTAAACATTTTAAGATGTCAGTGATGAGAAAAATGTCATTCTTTTTTGGACTACAAGTTTCTCAAAATACCATAGGCATCTTCATAAACCAGTCTAAATACGCTCTTGAAATGCTTAAGAAATACGGTTTAGAAAACAGTGATGTTGTTGACACTCCCACGGTGAAGCGGTCAAAACTTGATGAGGATCCATAAGGTACTCTAGTTGACCCTACTCGTTATCGTAGTATGGTCGGCTCTCTTGTGTACCTCATAACAAGTCGTCCTAATTTAGTGTTTGTTGTGTGCATGTATGCCCGGTATTAGGCAAAGCCTACCGAAAAGCACCTAACTATGGTTAAACGAATCTTTTGGTACCTAAAAGGAACCATTAATATGGGTTTGTGGTATCCGAAGGACACCAGATTTGATCTAATAGCTTCTGGAGATGCAGATCATGCATGTTGCCAAGATTCAAGAAAAAGTAATCGGGAAGTGCACAATTTTGAGGGGAAAAGCTAGTCAGCTGGTCATCTAAGAAACAGAAGTGTACAGCAATCTCTTCTACATAAGCAGAATACATTTCCTTGTCCGGTTTCTATGCACAAATCCTATGGATGAGATCTCAGTTAACAGACTATGGATTCGACTTCAAGAAGATCCCGTTGTATTGTGATTCTAAAAGTGCAATTGCCTTATCTTGCAACATTGTCCAGCACTTGAGGACCAAACACATTGTTGTTCGCTATCATTTCATTAATGAGCAAGTTGAGAATGAAATTGTTTAACTCTACTTTTTCAAGACTACATACCAATTGGCTGATATCTTTACTAAAGCACTCGAAAGAGAATGCTTCGAGTTTTTACTCAATCACCTTGGAATGCCGAGCATCACTCCTGAAGAGCTCAAGAGTATTGCAGAGTCCGAAGAAGAGTAATTTTATTACTACTTCGTGTATCCTTTGTATCATATGTATTTTATTTTATAAAAAAGCTCAAAAAGATTTTCATTTTATCTAAAATATTTTTCAAAAAAAATACAAAAATATAAAATCTGAACAAGAAAATACAAAATTTGAAAATTTGAAAAAGCCAAAAATAATCTTCTCGACATGTCTTTTAACATCGATAATATCTACGATCTTTGAAATGTCATTCAATAATGACACGGAATTGTAGATAAAGTTCGACTGAAAGTTTAAATGTTTTAAAACATGTCATTTATATTTTCTATGGTTTATAATTACTTCAGATTGTAACCCGGTCTTCATCTTAAAGGAAAATATATCGTCAAAAAGATTACTTATCCTCAAAACGGGAAAAGAAATTTTCTCGGTCATGGGCTAATTCTAAAAACAGTCAAAGTTTTTAAGCTCATGAGAATGGCTTGCGTATACTTTAGTACACAACCCGTGCTTCAAAAAAAAGAAAATTGTACGTGTCAGTGCATTTATTCTTCAAAAGAAGAGAAATATTCTTTAACTCGAGCAATTTTCTCAAAATTTGATTTTATCAAACATGCTCGAGTTAAAAATTTCAAAAGCTGGAAATAAATCAGAATCAGTTTCGTCATCAATGGAAAAAAGTTTTCAAAAGGAAATTCGATCTTTCGAACAAATCCAAAAAACCTTTAAATAGGCTACAGATCTTTGTTCGAGGGGGAGACAGTGCTTTAACATGAAAATTTTCCTAAATAATCAGAATAAATTTCATCATCAGAAAAATAATTAACCAAATTTGACCACTCAAACAAAAATAATAGATCTTTAAATAGAATACATGTCTTTCTTTGAGGGGGAGAAGGTGCTTTCGGATATAATTTTTTCAAAAAGTTTCAAAGAAAATAACCGGGAAAAGTGTTAAAACTTTAAACAGGTCATCATTTGAGGGGGAGTTAACAGGGCTCACTCAGGGACTATTCTTGTAATATAGTAATTAATTTCAAGGTTAGTGTAACTTGTTAAAAGTTTACCACCCATAGATGCAAAATATTTTCACCCTTAAGGTTTGAAGAGTGTTATATAAGTTTAAATCTCATTTCCACTAAACCTAAAACCACAAGGACTAGTGTTGTCAAGTTTTGAAAGTCATTTGATATAACACCTAAACTAGCGAATGACAAAATCATTTTTATCAAACACTTAAATAATTTCCTCCCCCCTCCTCCCATCTTGTTGTTCGCTAGTCTCCAAAACACAATCAAGAGTCGTTTTTAGGCAAAAGGTAAAACACAAAAATCATTCCCTATCATCTTCTAATTACTCTTGTGAAAGGAATTAGTTTCTTTTGGGCTTAATCTCTTAAAATCACTTAAAAATGGGTTTAGGGTTGATGCGGTTATCGTAAGGGACTTCTATGAGAAGTTTTACAACTCCTTAGGCAGAGTACCTAACCGTTGTAGTAGTAGTATAGGCAAGACTCGGGGGTTGTTATCGTTCTCTAGGGGAATAGGTTGGAAAGGCTTGATCACGGTCTAACATGTTAGGAATTTTGTATAACAGACTTAATTCTATTAGTGTATTATAGTTAGTTCTGCTAGTTACATAGTTAGTACTGGTAAAAGGATTATCATAGTTAGTATTGGTTATGTGTTTAATTAGTTAATATGCTTATGGTAATAGTAAGTCTGCTTACGCATAAATTATGTTTGAGTAAAGATATGCATGAGATATCTTAGGAATGGATATGCATTATCTTTATAGCGTTTTGTAAAGCCCATTAGGGTTTCCTTTATGTCTTATAAAAGGGAATCTATGCATAGTTAGTAGAATAGTTTACACAAGATAATAGTGATAAATAGTAATCATAGTTTGTAATAGTACTTAGGCAGATTCAAGTTTAATATAAAAAGTCTTTTGTGATATTAAATCTTTTATTTTTTCCCTTCCTTAGCATTATTGATTAGATTTTGCATAATCCATAGGTTTCCAGTGTTTCTTTAGTGTTGCTTCTAGATTATCTAAAGGAGCAAACTCTTTACAAGCTGAAGGTTTAGATCTATTCAGTAAATCGATCCAACAAGTGGTATCAGAGCTTGTGTGGAAACTCTGAATAAGAAGAACTCTATTGTTTGAAGCAGATCTACAATCAAACCTGTAAGATGACCATCTCCTCTTCAAGCTCATCAAGTTTTATGTGACAATAAGGTCAAAATTGTTCTAAACCATTGTCTTGAATCTTTTAAAACTCTTCAAAGAACTTTGATTCATTTAAAACTCTTCAAAAGAACTATGATACTGAAAGAGAAAAACATAACAAAGCAAAACTAGAAATCAGGGGTTATGAGATAGCCTTAGAGTCACTAGAATCTAGGATTCTTGGACATGAAAAGAATGAATTGGCTTGGGGTGAGAAATATGAATTTCAAAACTATGAGCTTAAATGTAGAGAAATAAAAATTAACAACTTAAATCTGGAATTAGAGAAAGTTGTTAAGGAAAGAGATGAGTTAAAAGATAAGATTGCAAAATGGGAAGAATCATCCAAGAATCTTGATGAAATACTTAACAGTCAAATGAGTGCTAGAGATAAAACTGGTTTAGGATATAGCACACAATTGAATGAATTAAGTAGCAATCATGAAACTGATAGTGAGAATAGTTTTAGTGTTTTTGATGGCAGATCTAGTGATGAAGAGTCCACACTAGCTAATGATAGGTCTTCCAAAGCAGATGGGTATAAAGCTGTTCCCCCTCCCATAACAGGGAACTTCTTAACCCCAAGAGCTGACATATCATTTGCAGGGTTAGATGAATATGCCATTAGGAATAAAATCATTGAGTCACAAACAACTGAGCTTAATACTAAAACAAGTGAGACTGCAGGTAAAACAAATGATGCAAATACTGAAAAGCCTAAGTCAGTCAGTGAGTCAGTTGTGTCTAATCCTAAGATTAACAGAGATAGTGTTATCATTGAGGATTGGAACTCAGATGATGAGGAAGAAGGGTATGAAATGCAAACAGTTAGACCTGAGACTCAAACAGTTAAGACTAGAGATGATAAAAGTGGTCAAACTTCTAAGAAACAAGGAATTGGTTTTAAGAAAGTAAAAGCTTGTTTTGTTTGTAAAAGTACTGACCATTTGATCAAAGACTGTAATTTCCATGACAAAAAGAGTCAAGAGCCTAAGCTAAAAAATGTGGTTAATACTGGTCAAAGGGAGGGCAAACCAGTATGGGATAATACCAAAAGGGTTAATCATCAAAACTTTTCAAAATACCCACATTTAAGTAAGACTTTTGTCCCATCAGGAGTACTAACAAGAACAGGATTTGTTAGTACTGCTAGGCCTGTTTGTACTGCTAGGCCAAGTATTAGTACTGCTAGGCCAAGTGTTAGTACTGCTAGGCCTGTTTGTACTGCTAGGCCAAGTATTAGTACTGCTAGGCCAAGTGTTAGTACTGCTAGGCCTGTTTGTACTGCTAGGCCAAGTATTAGTACTGCTAGGCCAAGTATTAGTACTGCTAGGCCAAGTATTAGTACTGCTAGGCCTGTTTGTACTGCTAGGCCAAGTATTAGTACTGCTAGGCCAAGTATTAGTACTGCTAGGCCTGTTTATGCTTCTAGACCCATTTACCCAAGAATGGACAATGTAAGACCAAGAGGCTCATGTTCACCTATCAAGAGGTCTTACTACACAAAACCAGCCTTTAGACCCAAAGACTTAAAACAAGATGTTAAAACTTTTGGGGTTAAAAATATGACTACTGCTGGGAAAAGAGCAGTAGTTAATACTGGTAAGGGTAAGCTGGATACTGACCTTAAAAAGTCAAGATGGGTTTGGAGGCCTAAGGGAAATTACCTGGATCATGTGTCCAAAGACAGTGGATCATTCATGCTCAAGAAGGTTGAGTATGTTGACCCAAAAGGGATTTCTAAGTCTGTAATGACTTGGATCCCTAAGAGATACTAATTCTCTTAATTTTTGTGCAGGGTAATCCAGAGATCTTATTACATGATCATGCAGTGGTGGATAGTGGTTGCTCTAGCCATATGACTGGCAACAAAGCTTATCTTTCAGACTATGAAGATTTCAACGGAGGCTTTATGGCTTTTGAAAGTGATCCCAAAGGAGGCAAATATCGGTAAAGGTAAAATCAAAACTGCTAAGTTTGATCTTTGATGATGTTTTACTTTGTGATGAACGTAAGTTTTAATCTTTTCTCTCTGTCTCACAAAGTGTGTGACAAGAAAAATAGTGTCCTTTTTACTAAGTCTGAATGCCTTATCTTGTCTCCTAGCTTTAAGCTTCTTGATGAAAGTCAAGTTGTTCTTAGAGCTCATAGAAAAGATGATGTTTACAACTTGGATTTAAAGAACATTGTTCCTTCTAGAGGTATAACTTGTTTATATGCAAATGCGACTGTAGATGAGTCTAAATTATGGCACATGAGATTAGGTCATGTAAATTTCAAAAATATAAATAAACTTGTTAAAAGGTCACCTAGTTAGAGGGTTAACCTTCAAAAGTTTTTGTGAAATGACCACACTTTTGTTGCCTGCCAAAGAAAGGGTAAGCAGCACAAGGCCTTCTGAGTAAGGCCCAAGATAGATCCAAATCATCCGAAAGCCCCTAGAATTACTATCATATGGACTGAGTTTGGACCGCTGTCCTATATAAAGCATCAATCAAGAAAAGGGTACTGCTATGGTTGTGCCTGATGTTTTTAGAAGATTTAGTTAGGTATTTTTCTTAGCTAACAAGGATGAAACTTCCTTAAATCCTTTGTAAATCTTTATCATAGCTTAGAACAAACAACAATTGAATCATAATGGAAATCATTTAGATTAATAATGGGACAAGTTTTCAGAACTATGCTATGAATGAATTATGTTGCTAAGAAAGGAATCAAAAAGGAGTTTAGTGTAGCTAGAACTCCACAGCAGAATGGTGTTGCAGAAAGAAAAAATAGGACCCTACATTGAGGCAGCTATAACTATGTTAGCAGACTCACAGTTTAACTATCCCATTTTGGGCAGAGCAGTTAATACTGCTTGCTTTAATGTACTTGGAATAGAGTATTAATGACCAAACCTCAAAATAGACACTTATGAACTAATTAATGAGGGAAATCACCTAGTATTAGTTTTAATGGAGAACCCTTTTGGGTATCCCTTTGACCATTTTAAACACCTTAGATTCCTTGGGCAAATTTGATGGGAAATCTGATGAAGGTTATTTGCTTGGATACTCTACCTCTAGTAAAGCCTTTAGAGTATACAACAAAAGGACCAAAAGGGTAGAAGAGAATTTGCACATTAATTTTCTTGAAGATCAACCAAATGTGGCAGGAACTGGTCCTAATTGGATGTTTGATCTTGATTTTCTCACCAATTCAATGAATTATATTCCTGTTAGTGTAGAAAATTAGGTTAATGTGGATGCAGGTACACAAGATTCTTATGTTGCAGGTTCATCGGGAAAAGATAAAGGACCTACTCAGGAATATCAATAACTGCTCAACTACAACCTCATAGGACAAGGATTCCCAGGAAAGGATGTGTTGTCGAGGATGCCCACAAGAAAACCTTTGAAAATGCTTCTTTAGACCAAGTGATATACAAGATTCTAGAAGAGTTATTGATAAGGAAGGACAACATCAGTTGCTAGAAGGATGAACAAGTCGGCAAGAAGAACTTTGAGATGGATGATTGACTCAAGAATTGGTTGCTAATGCTATGAATGATGTTTTCAAGACAAGCCTTTGAAGAAGAAAAAAGGAGAATTGCATCTCAAGAATAAGAATGGCACTGGGGCTACCATACTAACACCATAGTACTGATAGATCATTTGTTTAGTACTGACAGCATCTGTTAGTACTGATAGGTCTAAACACACCAAAATGTTAGTGCTGCTAGTACTCTCTCCCTACAGATGTACACTTGGTGAATCATCATTTGTCTATCTTGGTGAGGAAAAATACTATTGATCATCTACTCTTACTCATCGAATCTTGATTTACCCATGGATCCAAATATAGTCTGACTTGGAAGAATGCTTCTGATACTCTTCCAAATGAGGAATATTCAATAGACTATGATGATGATAAGATGTGGGGTAGTGCCTGATTCAACCAACATGGATAACACTATTGCTGTCAGTCCTATTCCCACACTCAGAATTCATAAGGATCATCCAAAAGGACAAATTCTAGGAGATCCTACATTAGCAGTTCAAACAAGAGGAAAGATTCAAAGGGCTTCTTCAGCACATAGGCCTGGAAGTATTAACATTCACAAACAAAACAAACAAATCACGAAGATCATAAGAACCTGTTTGTTTTGCAATGTTTTCTCTCTCAAGAAGAACCTAAGACTATATCACAAACATTAAAGGATGAAAGCTGGGTTGAAGCAATACAAGAGGAATTGCTCTAGTTTAAGTTACAGCAGGTTTGGATACTTATGGATTTACCTTTTGGAAAGAAGGCAATTGGCACTATGTGAGGAGTTTTTCACAGAAATAAGAGGGATGAGAAAAGCATTGTTGTGAAGAATAAAGCCAGGCTTATAGCTCAAGGTCATAGACAAGAAGAAAGAATAGACTATGATGAGGTCTTTTCACCTGTTGTAAGAATAAAGGCAATCAGGTTAGTTTTAGCCTTTGCATCATTTATGGGATTTCTTGTCTATCAAATGGATGTTAAAAGTGCATTTCTCTATGGCAACAATTTAAGAAGATGTGTATGTTTCATTCAACCCTCTAGGCTTTTGTTAATCATGCTCATCCAAACAAATCTATAGAGGGGTTAAAGCTCTTATGTCTACAGCAAGCCCAAGAGTTTGTATGAGACACTATCTTCTTTCCCTCTGCTGGGAGAATGGTTTGAGAAGAGGTACCATAGACAAAACCTTGTTTATCAAGAAGAATAGATGACAAAATATTTAATTGTTTGGTCCAAGTCTATTTTTTTGTTTTTATTTTGTGTTATGTTTTTCTGCAAATGTCGGTGTGTTTACTTGTTGTCTTACTAATAGTAATGTGGGATAAATTTAGGATAGAATCATATTTGGCTCTACTAAAAATCTATGTGAACTAGACTTTGCAGAAGTTATGCCACAAAAGATTCCAGATTGAGTTCCATTGGGGAGAGCTTACATTCTTTTTGGACTACAGGTGCAGCAAAACCTGAGAATCTTCATTAAGACAACACAAGTATGGTAGCTAGACATTCTACAAGAAGTTTGATTTTTGCTTCACAAAACAGCTACTACTCCTATTGAGTCAAACAAACCCTTGGTTAAAGATGAAGATGGTGTAGAGGTAGATGTGCATGAATACCGATCAATGATTGGTTCCCTGATGTATTTGACTGCATCAAGGCCAGACATCATGTTTGTTGTCTGTGCCTGTGCAAGGTTTCAAGTCACTCCAAAAGCTTCCCATTTACATGCTGTAAAGAGGATCTTTAGATATCTCAAACATCAACCCAAACTAGGGTTATGGTATCCTAGGGATTCCCCTTTTGAACTAGAAGCTTTCTCAAATAGTGATTATGCAGGAGCCAGCCTTGACAGGAAATCAACAACTGGTGGATGTCAATTTCTTGGTAGAAGACTCATATCTTGGCAGTGCAAAAAGCAGACAATTGTGGCAAATTCTACTACTGAGGCAGAATATGTTGCAGCTGCTCATTGCTGTGGGCAAGTACTATGGATACAAAACCCCAAATGATGATTATGACGTTAACTTCAATGAACACAAAAATCCTTCATGAACAATGAGAGCACCATATGTGTTGTCAAGGAATCCTAGTTTAGCACTCAAGAACCAAGCCATGAGAGATTCGACATCAGTTCATAAGGGAATTGTTTATAGAAGAGATAGATAGATGTTCTCAAGATTTACACTGACTCCAAAGTTGCAGACCTTAACTCCTCATCCAGAGGATTTGATGTTACCAGGTTTAACTTTTTAGTGGTCAGCATTGGAATGTTAAATCTGTAGTTACATTTGAGGGGAGGTTAAATTGTAAAGTTTGTAAAGACTAGTAACTACTTCTAGTTTACATTAATACTGCTAAAGGCATTAATGCTATAGTTTCGGATTTAGTTAGTTTCAATTCATGGAATATTGTATCATTTTGTCTTGTTTTGCACTAGCCCAAAACTTTTCAGGATGAGCATGGATTTGAGGATGGATAGATGCAGTGCTGGCAAATTCTACTCATATATGGTCTGTAAGTACTAAGTATTAGAGTTAATTCTGGTAGTCTACAAGTTAATTCCTTGTGGAACGTACTTGTTAATTCTGTGGACTTAAAGTTAATTCTGGTAGTCTATAAGTTAATCTGGTAGTCTATATGTTAATTCTGGTAGACTATATAGTACTGTAGGCCCCCCCCCCCCACCTTAAAATTTAATAACTGGGTAGATGAACCATGGTGCTGTGAGGGAAAATGACTTTTCTTTAATTTATATATTACCGTTAGAGATTTTTACGGCGCGTACTTCTAACAGAGGTTTTCTATTTGGATAATTACTGCACTTTCTTTAATAAAATATCTTTCTTTGCTCTAAAGAAACTTCTTTTACAGTCGGTCCAATAAGAAACCTTGTTATTCATCGATTAAAACTCAATTCTCTCTCTCTACCAGTACTTAGTCATTCACTCGTATCAAACCCAGCACTAGAATTTGAATTCTTACGACTTTTGTTCAACAACGTGTTCATATGGCCAATCTAAAGTACTCAGACAAGCATAATATGGTCGCTTTCCTGAAGAAACCAAATGAAAGTGTTGGTTTCACTGAGGTAGTGGATTTTCTTAAAGGTACATCTCTCAGGTATGCCTTAACTCATAATCCTACTATCTATGACTCCCTAGTCAAACAGTTCTGGCAAACTGCCACAGTCAGAACACTTGCTAATGGGACTCAACAATTAGTAGCATCTATAGACTCTAAAGATATACTAATTACTGCGGGCATCTTGTAAGACGTAAACTTCAATTGCAGTGCAACAGGAATACATAATTTATCTGATGCTGAAATATATGCTGGATTAGCCACATTGGGGTATGTTACTGAGGGTAAATTAACTTTTTGGAAGGAATTTTACACACAACCAATGGAGAATCTTTTAATCATCAATTATTTTCACTGCCTTAAGCCCTAAGTCTGGTGGATGGGATCAATTTGGTAGTACTATTGCTACTGCATTAATCTGTCTATCTAGCAATAGGGTTTATAATTTTTCTAAAATGATTTTTGATGGGATGGTTCATAACCTAGAGAGTAATACAAAAATTTTAATGTATCCAAGATTTTTACAAATTATTTTGGATATTACAACTGAAAATAAAGGAAGGTATTTAGCTCCCACTTTGACCAAAAAGATTTTTGCAAACATGAAAAGGGGTTATGCAGGGGATTTTATACCATTGATGCCTGCTATGTTGGCAGGGGTAGCTGTGGATCAAGGTGAAGGCTCAGCACAACCAGCTGAACCCCATCACACACCTGTTGATCCAATACCATCCACATCCCAACCACCTCATCCATCACCACCTCATTCCTCACCACCTCATCCATCACCACTACATCAATCACCACCCTCTTCACAGCATCTATCACATAAAAAAGTCTCAGACCCAGGTGCCGACAGCAAACACCGCGGACCCTCCTCCCCCCCCCTCAACAAACTCAACCATTTATCAATCAACCACCTCATTCCCACCACCTAGGTTATATAAGCACCTCTCCCTGAAGTAACACACAGGAAGTGTTGAGGCTTAGTAACAACAAGGAATAGTGGTACTATGAACTAGCTTTGGTGACCAGTGTTACTATTTGGAGAAAGAGTGAAGGAAACCAAACAGACACAGGGAAAGTTGTGGTTAAATTTAGTAAAGAAGGTTAAACTCTGGAAACACTTTGAAGAGGAAATCTATCCAAGAAGGTGATTATGTCTGAATCAGCAGAGTGAAGAACCAGAGGATCAGGGAGGATAATACAGGAATTTGATAATGATCCATCTAGTTTCTTGTTGTTCGAGAATCCCATGAAAGGAGAAGTCTAACAAGATTTTGGTTACTCCACAAAAGCTTCAGGGGAGGCTCAAGAAGAAGATATCAGTCCTACAATCTTAGAGGCAGCTAAAACATTGTCAAAGCTTGCTTCTTAGGGTGTTAGCAAGGAAAAATCAACTGATAACGGTAAAAGATATAGGAGGAGAGCACGTCAGTGCTAAGATTATTTATAAGCACGCTTGAGATTCTAAAGAAGAGATTAATACTGGTAATTGAAGATGTTAGTACCGGTATGCTAAAGTTTATTCATGGTAAACGGGCTAGAAAACAGGGGCCAAAGGGAAGAAAGGCCCCAATGGTTGAAGAGGACATCCAGCTACCACAAAACCTAAAGAACAATTAAGACAAGAGGAGCTGATTGAAAGAGGCGAAAAATACAAGCTCAAATGGATGAAGAAGATGCTAAGCAGCATTCATTTAAATAAAATGATACCAAAAGAATGGCATAAGAGGAAGAATTAATCAAAAAACCAAAAGAAAATTGAAAGAGCACAAGTTCAATTTGAAGCCAATATTATACTAAAAGAAGATTGGGATACTATTAGAGCTAAGCGAGAAAGCAAATGCAGAGTTTGACAAAAATGTGTAGTGGAAAGGTTTTCCTGAACAAGACTTGAAAAAGAATGTAGATATGGAGAGTGAATCCAAAAAGACACACTTTGCAGAGGCAAGAGCTAAGGAAAAGAGAAAACAAACCCATGACACATCACATAAGATTCTACATGTCACACTATCTTAAGAAACATGGAACTTGGAACTTTCTCAATTAAAGAAGTTGAAGAGATTAGAAGAAGATTTTAGATAAGTTATTTCAACATATGGATACTTTTGTTCCATAAAATACTTGAAGCTACAAAGGCAATATTGACAAGATTAAAAAAAAAAAAAAAAAAAAAAAAAAAAAATGGAGACAAGAGCTTCAGACAAAGACCTCTAGAAAACAAAGATTGAGGATAAAGAAGTCCAGTTATAGGTTAAAAAGTTTGCTGAAGTAAAGAAGAAGAGCATAAAAGAGCAAGAAAAAAAAGAAGCAAAAGGCTAGAAAAAGGTTAAAATGAGTGTTGACAAGAATGCACAAGGAATTAAGAGACTCGATAAGAGGAATCAATTAGAGAAGGCTATGAAATCCTACCCTTTAGATACAAATCTAATGGGTGTGGTAAATTGGATAGATATTTTCAGCAAGGTGAAAGAAGTATTTATCAAGATAATGAGAGCCAATGGAGCTGATACGTCTACATAGCATTTGAGCTATGATTAAAAGATTCACAAGTAGGATCTTATAGAGTTGTCACAAGAGTTGGAAATGCAACAGTATGTTACAAATAGGCCTGAATATGCTTATGACAAAGTGCTTTGGAGTGATCTCAGGACTATGTTTGATCCACCTCTCAATGAAGATGCTATTTAGAGCTTACCACTTCAACAAAAGATGGTTAGTTGGAGATATTATGATAAATGTGAAGTACATGTTTTACTTTGGAGGCATGCACTATAGATCGTTCGCAGATAGAAATATCCTTTGTCAAAGATGCTTCCAAGTGATGCTGGAAAAAGAAGCTTCTAGATGAGAAAATAATGACGTTTGTTATAAACTTTTTAAAGATGAATGAGAGCAACTGTGACTAAAAGTGATGAAGTTATCAGTAGCAGTGGGCATGTTTTTGGAAACTGTGGACTATTATGGAAGTGAGAAGGGTTTTGGGTGTTACTAACCACCATACACCAAATGGTTTTATCAGTTCACCATGCTTAATAGGCATAAGGACTGGCTAGTCCAAAGCAAACAGCTTTGGTAAGGACTTCTCAAATCCGTTTATGGTTGACAGTTTACCAAAAACTGTATGGTAATCAATGCATCATAGTATTGCACTAAAGTATTTTGGCTGACTCCAGAGAAAAAACGGCTACTTGGTAAAGAGAACTCAATCCGTTGATAAAGCTGATAGTTTTGCTAAAAACTATAAGGTTATCAATGCACCTTGGTTACTTACAATGACACATGTGACTAGTCGATAGCATAAACGGCCATGGTAAAGAGAATCAAATCCGTTGGGATGGCTGGTAGTTTAGCCAAAACATAAAGCCAACTTAGTTGGATGTTGCTGTGTAGCTGTGAAGAGAAGACAAAGACGAAAAGACAAAGTATGATCCGGTTTTTCAAAGAACATCAAACAGATCATCATTCAAGAAATCTAGAGGACTTAAAGACATGCTTGGATACAATTCTCAAAGCCCAAACTGAAGACAACTAAGAAACTTTGAAGTTTAACAAGTGAAGCTTCAAGTATTTAGGGGAAGGATTTAGAATTTGGTATAACAGACTTATTATGTTAGTATTGTGTAAATTCTGCTAGTTACATTTTAGTACTGGTAGAAGGATTTCAATAGTTATAACTGGTATGTTTAAAATAGTTAATACATGCTTATGTAAGAGTTAAGTCTGGCTTACGCAGAAATTAGTTTGAGTTAAAGATCTGCAAGAGATATCTTAGGAAAGGATATGCATAAATTTATACCGGTTTGTAAAGCCCATTAGGGTTTCCTTAGTCTAATAAAGGAACCCTAAGCATAGACCGTAGATATTAGTTTCTACGCAGGATCAATAAGATCGAATAGTAACTCCGAAGTTTTGATAATCTGTAACCAAGGCAGATTCAAAGTTTTTTAATATAAAGTTCTTTTTGTGGTATTTATTATTGTTCTTCTTAGCATTATTGATTAGATAGCATTCCCCGCGAATAAACAATCGTGTTCCCTCATGTGTTTCAATAGGTTGCTTTAGAATTATCTAAAGGCGCAAACACTTTGCCAAGCTTAAGTTTAGATCTATTCAGTAAATCGATCCTGACACATTTATTCAATTCAACAGAAAGATAACTAAACGCTCAAGCATCTACGGTCTTCTAGCCACTTCGCTCTATCTTACACCATTACGCTCACCTAAAAATGATCTAAAACGTCAACATAAAGTTTAGTGAGAATCATAGGTTTAAGCGACATAACAACAATATCCAAAATAAAATTATCAATTAGCTGCTTGCAATTACCAAAACAATTCATGACGAACAATTAACATAGACCCGACCCGATAAGCCTTATCGGGTTCGGGTTCGGGTTCGGGTCGGGTCAACCCGATCCGATTGACCACAATCATTCCAACTACATATGTGCGCTACATGGCCTCATATTAGCTCACGCAGTCTTACCACCGTCACACCTCGTTTTGCATATTGGGATCCACAATACCAAACATATCATATCGCAACACAACGGGACGGAACGTGCCCACGATCCAATACACATAACTACAGCAAGCTTAAAAACATTTTAACACGACAACAAGCATCATTCTCACCCCAAAATAACATGAGAAAAAGGGGCTATGAAACTCACCTTTGCTTAGCTTTCCAAAAGATTCCAACAAAAAGCTTCACAAACAACTAGCACAAATCTAAACAACAAAATAACTCGTGTTACACGCTACTAAGCCAAAAGCTTAATGCACATGTAACAATCATATGATGGATGTCTAAGGTGTTCTATTAACCCCATGGGTCACCCCGACACCATACCCAACTTTAACCACTTCGTTAACAAGTTTCACTAGTTAGTCACAATTTGTTCAAAACTGCAGAATTTTAACGTGACTTAACGTACTCAAAACCTCTACTTACTGACCTCCATAATTCATACCAAAAATCACCTATGTTCATTTATGAGTATATTAACTACCTCATGATTCCCAAGAGCCATTTACATGCACAAGTACTCCTAAGAAAATCAAACTTCAAAACAGTCCCAATTCGGATCTGTTTGCACACTAAAAAGTTTGGACCTAAAAACCATACTTAGACTCCAAATCAGAAGCTCTCCTTTGGGGGATTTCTAATAGACACATAGAACTAAACTCCTGTAGAAGGGCTAAGCTAAATTCGAATTTTAAGTGGGGGTTTTATACCTCGTAATCTGACCTAAATCTGACCCGTATTTACTGCTTTGACAACCTTTCTTGCAACCAACGTTTGAATGACTTCCCGACCTCAAAAACCTTCGAGGTCGGATGTTCTGGAAACTAAAATCTCTGAGCTACATTATAGGCACCGGAAACTTGACAAAACCTATTACCATCATTGAGATATCGGCCAAACAACACAACCCTAAATTCTGCCCCAATCTAAATCAAATTCTAACGCGATCTAAACCCTAACGAATACACCCATATGATCCTAATTAAACCCTAATCATTATAACATGTTTATTATATCATTAATTACAGATGTTATGAAACCCTAATAATTCATCATAATAATTATTACATGTTTTTAATGATAATTATAATTTATACCTTAAATCTTCGAATCTTGAACACAAAAACCACCAAACTTGAAAAAAAATTATTTTTCTTCTTTCTCCTTTGATAAAATTTGGCTGGGACAATTAAAAACAAAGGGGAGAAGGGTTTTTGGTATTTATAAGGTTTACAAAAAGGTTTAGGATAAATATCTTTTACCAATTTTAATTAGAGTATGATTTTTTTTCTTTTTTTTTCCTTCCTTTCTTTTTGGCCGATTTCCCCTTTATATATATTTTTTTATTTATTAATTACTTAATTATTTGCATTATCTTAAGTTTTTATAAAAACCTTAGCTTATTTGCGCATACCTTTTTGCGTAAACGCAATTTACTAGACTTTTAAAAATAATTAACTTTTTCATTTTTATTAAACCTAACATTCAAAAAATAGAAATTTCATTTCTTTCATATCCTTACCACTAAAACTTCTAACTACTACACCTATTCATACCTAACAATTCTAACACATAAATACAGTAACGTAAAATACTTATACGATAAATCACTAAAACGCTTAGATCACAAAATCATTTCATGGTCACCAAAAGTGACGAAAATGAATTCAACCAATCTCACCACCATTCTAATCTCTTGAGATGAACACACTCAATAGATTAAACTATCATTTCTTACATAATCCACATAAACGCATATAAACACATATAATCACATAACCCATTCATTACAACAGATTCATAAGTCAACACTAATAGTTTAACTAACATGCTCAAGTCATGGTTGTCACAGTATCCCCTCCTTTAGGAAATCTCGTCCTGAGATTTAACCAAAAGGTTCAACTCTATTATTATCAAACAATAAATCAAGGATACTTATCTTTTAAGCAGTCCTCCCATACCCATGTTAACTCAAAGTTACACTTTGAATTCCAACTAACTTTCACAAGAAATCTTACTGCTAACCACTTTGCCTGCCCACAAAAGGGTATGCATAGCAGCATAACCGCTCCAAACGAACAGAAACATCCAACTACCTGAACCTCGCCCGTCATCGAGGAGACTCGTAAAAAACCTTAAGTTGCGTAACAACGTCATTTACAACCCAGTATCGCAACTCATCAAACAAGAACTGTCTTGAACCCAAGTTATAAGTTGTTACAAAGCTCAACGTTTTTGAAAAATCGGCTCGACTTCGAGTTTATTCATAAAATAACTTTAACCAAAATCACACAAACACATCTAAGGGCATACTAAGGTCTACAAGAAACCTTACGTACCCAACTTCAACTACAACTCCCAATGACCCCTTGCTCAACAAAAAAGTGCGGATACTTAGTTTACCTGAAGTCTTAAAGACCTCGCTTCTAGCCAAAACCGGACCTTTACTATCACCATCCTGCTATATTTTAACCTCATAACTTCATAGTCACTATTCTCAATATGTTCCTCAACAAAACGAAGAGTTTTGTCAACCTCGGTCTCATCCAATGATACATGTAGACTAGCATCCGCCAATCACTACTTTAGGTTTTAATATACTTTACCGGGGTAACCCTTTATCAATTTTTTTTTTAAACGAGTACGTATTGAACTAGCAACCTTAAGGGACATAATAATAAGCTCACTATACATGTCAATTCTTTTGTAGAAGAAAAGCACAACACATTATTTGGTCTAATCAATCCCATAGTTAACTAACTTGATGAGTATCTAAAATAATTGACCGATAACAAACCTGATTTACGAGATGAAGAACCAAAACGGTAGTGAAAGCGAAATCATAATGTGATAAAGGCACGTGTTGGACACGCTTCCCTTAAAACAGATTTGACACCAATTTGCCGTCTATTTCCCAGGGTACAACGATCAAAACAGTATGTTGTACTGCCGGATATGACATCCATGCCTAAAATTTCCATCCATACTTGTGTCTGATGTGGTTTGAACAAGGAATAATGACTATATTTTCTATTTATTTTTCTTGAACACTTTAGAAGGCTACAATATATAACACATATTTCAAAATGTTCCATTCCAGATTTTGCCTAGGTTTAAAACAAGCCATTCCTATTTCAAGATGTTCCACTCCATTCCCCTTACTTTGAGATTCGATATCTCATTCATAAATTTTCTAATAATCCCCCACATGAATAGAGATTGATTAGAAAAACACACAAATTTCTCATGAAATCTCAACAGTTGAATCCTGCATAGGATAGGTTGGTGTAACCCTTTGAACGTTCCCTTGTGAAATATACTTAGCCTACTAGTTGCCAGTAGAACGCGATGTCTTTGAACTGATCTGCTATTTATATAGACGACAATATAAGTTCACACAGGACTCTCCTTAACATAGTCAAATCCTCATAGTCGTGTTCGTTATGGTCATGAACACTAGCCTAGTTCTATGATAGCTTTTAGGAATTGCGCCCCCACACATTTCCCTTCAAAGGGAACCAACTTCTCTCTCACATAGGTGATTCCAATATAATCATTAAAAGCGATAAGCTTAACCTAATATTGTCACTGTTATAGGAATGGACTAGGAAGTTTACGAACTCCCTTAGATGGTTGGAGAGTTGATTACTCCCCCCCACAGTGACCTCCCTCGGTTTATACAATTAGGTTGTCCTATTAAACCCAGATCTTGGGATCTTCATTCAGCTGTGTTAGATTTTCCTTCATATAAACTTTTCTGGGGCTTTAGTCCCATTCCTCTACATAACTCACTCTTTGTTTAAGCCTTTTATAAGCGAATTCGCGATGTTATCCATCGACTTTACGTAGTCAATCGTGATAACTCTAGATTAGAGTAGTTGTCACATCAATCATTATCTATGATGGATACGTCTTGACTTACCATTTTTACATTGTGATATGAGCTCGGTCAGATTCAATTGACTATCACACTCTATAAACATGGTCGTTACCGGTTTATGCCATCTTAGTATTTCCTTTACGAGTTAACGTAAATATCCTGCATATTTCCTAAATTTATCTCAAATGATAAATTCATATTTCATCATAGATTTAGCTATAAACGTCTATTTGAAATACTTTTAAGATTTCTAAGACATAGCTTCTCACTTAGCGTAAACGCATACGCTCTAGTGGATCTAGATTCTTATATATAAGAATCCATATTTGCATTACTCTATCATTTGATAGCAGTCGAATATCTACCATAATGCAATATCGTAAGTATCATAGTACTCGTGTAATACTATTCAAATGATTATCATTTGAATTATTGGTATATCTACTTGACCTAGTTATAAGTTCATGTCACACACACGTCATTAGACACATAAGATGCCCAATATTCTTTAACTCATGCACAAGAAATCGATAAGCATTGCTATTATGAGCATACCCAATGAATACACAACCCACGGTTTTGGGTCCTATCTTTTGAGCTTTAGGTGCCAGAATTGCCACTTTGGCTAGGCACCCCCACACTCGTAAGTATTTATAAGATGGTTTTCTTTCCATCCATAATTCATAGGGGGTCTCTTCCTTTTCCTTATGAGGTATCTTATTCAAAAGATAAGTAGTTGATAAGATGGTACCCCCACATGTTCTGATTTAAATCCAAACTTATCAACATGGCATTTGCCATTTCTTTCAAGGTGTGGTTTTTCCTGTCAGCAATCCCATTCTGTTGAGGTGAATAAGGTGCGATGAATTCATGTGTAATTCCATGTTGTGAACAAAATTCAACAAATAGAGATACATATTCACCTCCCCTATCACTCCTAACTACCTTGATCTTTTTATTTAGTTGATTCTCAACTTCATTCTTGTATAGAATGAACTTGTCTATTGCTTCATCTTTACTTTTAAGTAAATACACATAGCAATTGTACTATCATCGATCAAAGTGATGAAGTACTTGGTATCTCCTCTTTTTGGTACTTATTTTAAATCACACACATCTGTGTGAATTAGATCAAGAGGGTCGGTTTTTCTTTCAATCGAATGAAAAGACGATCTTGTCATTTTTGCCTCAACACATGTTTGGCACTTATGATTTGAGTCAATATAGAATGTAAGTATATAATTTAATTCATCAAATGACGAATGAAATTGTAATTGACATGACCAAGTCGGCCATGCCACACGTTCGAAGTCTCAACCACATAAGTTGAATTATCGTTCATTTTAGAAAGATTGTTTTCCATAAGAATTAAATCTAACTTGAACATTTCATCACGGACGTGACCCGTACCTACAACCATTTTATTTTTGGTTAAATCAAATGTGTTGCACTCAAGTGCAAGGTAAAATCCATACTTGTTGACACCAGGACACAATATTCTTTCGAATCTTTGGAACATACAAAATGTTCTTGAGTTTTAACTCTTTTTCGGATGTCCATTTTAATATCACATCACCCTCACCTTTAATGTCAGCGGTGACAGAGTTTTCCATGAATAGTTTGCACCATTGAAATCCTCTTTAAACAAACTAAAGAGACTTTTGTCCAAGCACACATGACGGGTAACACTCATGTCAATCCACCACTCTTTTGGGTTTGAACCCACTTGGTTCACTTTTGAATTCATTGCAATGAAATCAAATATCATTTTTCACAAAAAAAAAATTAAGAGGATACTCAATCCCGATTTTGCACAAAAAATATACTCTTTCCGCTTGAAATAAAACTGGGCAGAAACGCACTTCGCACAACCATAAGGGAGTTTGTTGACATAGTGAAGAAAACTCTCGAGTTTGGTGCTCAGGGAGTGGAGTAGGGCGAAGAGGTGCTTCGTTACCGAACCACTATAAATCCTCGCGTTGTGGTTTGATTGTTCTTACTCTTATCTCTTGTCTTACTTTATCATTTCATATATTTACATTGTTCATATTGTGCAAGCATTGAATTCACAAAAAGGTCGAATCTAAATTTTACAAACATACATAAAACTTAAATTTAAAAAGCGGTAAACTATTTAACCCCCCCTTTTAGTTTTCCACAACAATCTCATTCCAAACCACGCTATATTGTACGCATATAAGATATAACAAAAAATATAGTGGTAATTTATAGAGTGTATACACAATCACTCATTGGTTTGGAATCAATGGTCATTAACACAGTTAGGTACCCATCAAAAAATATTACATTTTCTTTAGAACAAAATGTAACTGTTGTACTTCTAATAATTCTGAGAATTCCAAATGGGCAACAACTACGACTCTAGTTTTAATAGATGTCGATTGATGTCATTTGAACTCTAGCTGGGCCGAAATCCCTCATATTGAATATATCTCAAGAATCTTGTTTAAAGGGTACTCCCTTTTAACATCTATCTCATTTAAGAGTTTTTGTTTAAGTAGGTGACATAAATACCCTTTGTAATTTGTCGTTACACAAATTCGTTCTTGTGTATACAAACCTTCCTTGAATGTTTAACGTTAATTATTTACCATATCATAATTAACAAATTCCATGTCTTGCATGTTATAGACTAGGGAATCAAGCATATGAAAAGAAGATGCATCATTTTGAATATCCATAGCTTTGTCTACTAATATTCTTCCTTAAGACAAATTATTTATGAGATTCAGTTACCTCCTTAAACCACAAATGTTTTAGGAGGATCCCATACACGAGTACTTATGTAAATCTACACATACCACATGTCATCTAAATTCACTTAAGATCATATAATCATATGCAATCTTAATTTTATTATGTGACTATGATCACAAATTTCAGTATGTAATCATTCACACACTCCAAATATGTCCAATGTAAGAAATGGACAAAAGTTCACTTTGAATGACAATCACACCATTCTAGTTAGTTACATAAACCATCATAGTTTATTGTCATCTATACGTCTGAGCACTCTAGACATTTCATTATGCCTTAACGGTTATCCGTAACATTTAGTCACATCTTACACTATTGCAAACAGTTTGATTATTAACAACAAGTCTTAAATATTATTCATTTCTTTTAGAATAACATAGTTTGATTATTTGCAACAACGTTCACAACACTATATTTGCAACATTCAAACTTTTCTAATACTCGATTACGAAATCAAGCGACTTGTTTATTGTTTTGGTACAAAGTAGTACCATTGTACCAAACACCCTTAAGTATGCATGAAATAGCTACGCAATTGTGCACCAAATAATATGTGAATTTCGTTGTCAAAACCAAAAAACATCTTCACTTTAATCTTGCTTTTAAAACTACAATCAACAGAAACTCTTACAATAGTATATAAAAGTTTTTTTATAAAAAAACTATTACATCTAAATCTGTTTATAGAGTAACCCATTTCGTACTTTAATAAATTCTAATGTTCTTATCTGATTTAAACACATGAGAAATAATATGTTTTAAGTTTGTTGTAACAAGTGTCATGTGTAATCAGAGTTAAACCAAAAAAAGGAAAAAAGGTACAAATCATAAAGCGATAACAAACCTGATTTACTGGATGAAGAACCAAAACGGTAGTGAAACCGAAATCATAATATGATCGAGGCACGTGTTGGACACGTTTCCCTTAAAACAGATTCAACACCAATTTGTCGTCTATTCTCCAGGGTACAATGATCGGAACAGTATGTTGTACTGCCGGATATAATATCCATGCCTGAAATTTCCATCCGTATTTGTGTCTGATGTGGTTTGAACATGGAATAAAGACTATATTTTCTATTTCTTTTTCTTGAACACTTTAGAAGGCTACAATATATGACACATATTTGTAACCGATGCTTGAATGACCACCAGTAAACTCCTCATTAATTGTCATTAAATTAACGTTATGATTTGAAGGATCATAACTAATGAGAAACATTTATTAGGCGGTTACAACTTTATTGTTACATATGTAACACCAAATTTTGTCTAGGTTAAAACAAGCCATTCTTATTTCAAGATGTTCAATTCCAATCCCTTTACTTTGAGATTCGATATCTCATTCACAAATTTTCCAACAAAAACTTTGTGGTATTACATTTTTATTAACAACTACTTATAATGACAAATTACATAAAAACACTAATGGACGTTTTGCCCATAAATCGAACTTGGGCCTACTATTTATTTGTAATACTAATGGGTCATACGTCCTTTTTCTCTATTTAGGGGCTTCTGTACTTGAGAATTGAGGGTACTACAAAGGGTGTTCATATAAAGGAATTTTGATACAAAGCGTATTCATGTTAGGCTGCCCATTATGGTCGGTCGAATGACTCGGTCGACCGTCAGTCGCCACCATAGTGGGTCGATCGGTCGGCAACGAATTTTGAGCATTTCCATCGCATACTCGACCATTGTCGAGGCAAAGTTATTCACACAAAAATCTAATTTTTTTTGTATTATAATAAAAAAAACTTTTTCAACCTTTAAAATTCACCCACTTTAACACTATAAATACTCACTTATTTTACCATTTTATACACAATAATATACACCTTCATCAACTTTTTTAAATGGCTTGTTTGCTTTCACATACCGACGATGAAGTCGAAGCTTTGGTTAAAAACTAATTGACGAAGATATGGTTTGTCAGAAAGCGATTCTCGATTTAGCCTTGCAATTTGAAAATGCATGCACAGCTAAAAACGATCTTAGAAAAGCATACGAAAAATGTAATGACATTCCACAAGAGAGTCGTGCTTTTATCGACACTTTCTTAAAAGAAGGATCTGCTAAAGATTACAAGCTGAATCTTTCTATGTATGGAAAGGCGGCAAAATAGAAAAACAAATGAATGCCAAGTTAGTTTGGCTACTGGAAAAATACAACTACCACTCACAAACCCATATAGGTGGTTCGTCATCACAGACCCATGAGATATGTGATTTATATCTTACTGAAAAAGATCTACATCAACTACATCTAGATGAAGAAGCCTTAAGAGAAACATTAGAAGAAGAAGCAAGGGATGAAAAAGAACGGGAGGAGAAAATTAGGCAAAAACAAGATGACGATGAGGAATTCTTTATGGAATTTGGGGTGGTGAAATATGATTCAGAATACGAGTCAGATTAATAATCTAGGAACTATTTTAATTTTGTTGTTTTAAATGTAATGTTTTGAATAAAGTATTGTTATTTTAAATTCAGTATTTATATTTTCAAATTTTAAATTCTAACAACTACTTTTTCGTTATAAATACCTCTCACCATCTCCTCATTTTCTCACACAACATCTTATCCAACTCTCTCAAATGGATTTCAATTTCAATAACGAAAATGATCCATGGGAATACAGCCTTGATATAGATGATTCCGATCTCTATTTAACACCCGTTCTGCGTCCGTCTAGTAGCACACATGTTGAACCATCTCCCTCAACCCTAAATCCAGTTAGGATAATACCCGGTCCTGCGGGTATTATTCAGCAAGCCAAGCCAAGCGGGTATTGTCCAAATCTAGTTAGGATAATACCCGGTCCTGCGGGTATTTATAACACCTCGTGTTTTAGGACAATGTACGACATTAATAAAGTCACTATTTATTTTAGTATTGTGCGCGTTTGTTTTTAATGAAAATCGTTAAGTTAAATCGCGTAAACTAAAAATGATCAGTTAACATAAACGGGCATTAAGCAAATTTTTGTTTACGTCAAACAAGGGTTAAGCAATTATTGTGAGAATAATTATTAACGTTTCACAAGTTACTTTATCGGATACGTGAAAGTGTTTACGTTTCGCGATAAATGACAATTAGGTTTTCCCGGAAACCCTAAAAATTAACGTACGCTTCAACAAATACCTACGTTTATATACAATGATCAAAGTTTATAAAACTTTATGCATATGTATATATTTATACACGTCTCATATGTATATACAAGATAACAAATACTTTACAAAATACCAAGACATTACAAGTATACCTTTTAAATAAAAACTACACATTACATTTTTATATAAAACTTTACTTACACATTTATTTTATAAAATGCAAGTAAACACATAAAAGAAAAGGAAAATAAGCTAGGAACACTAACCCTTGATTTCATGGGATGATTCCCATTAGAAGGAACCAAGAGACCAAGACTTTAAAGCCTTTGTTCCCTCCTTTCTTGTCCCCTTGAACCCACGGCACACCTCACCCCCCCCCCCTTTGAAATTCTTGGTCAAACTTGCAAGTATAATATCTAGTTTTCTCTTCCTATATATACATGCATGCATAAGTGAAATAAACTTACACTTTTACTTATCAAAATCACATTTCTTTCTCTCTTGCTCTACCAAAACCCACGGCTCAATAAGCTCTTATAAACAAACCATACAAAACTTTTCTACAATCTATACAACCCTTTACACATCAATCCTAAGGCACACTAAGGTGTTTACAAGCATTGGTTCTTCATTTGCATGATTAAGAAGAAGGGGTAAGATAGGGTTTCAAACCTAATCTTGGGTTTTTAAGCTTGTAAGACTTTGGTTTTTTTTGAATCTAAAAACAGGGGTTTAGCATTATTTCTCATCTCATTGTATCATCCTAAGGTCTTCCTAATTCCTTCATTACTTTTTTTTTAAAAATAAAATTTTTTATTATGATTTTATGTGTTATATGTTAATTAAGGCTAATTCACCACTAAAGACTTTTTATTTTGTTAAATGAGTTCTCTTACTTATGTTTATGATTTTATGACTTATTATTATGTACATGTGGTTATTATATCATGAAAAGAATGAATGTAAAAGTATGTTTAAACATATGGTTTAAGTATAAACATGTTTTAGGTTAAATTAGGGTTTTATAAGAGTTACTTAATCTTCACATTTGTAAATAAATAATGGAAAGTAAATTTGTTTAAACTTGTTCAATGAATTTATAAGGACTATGGATGTTCTTGGACTTATTATAAAGTATCACATGTGTTTTAATAAATAGTTATTAGGGGTTTCCTTATAAACTACTAAAGAAAAATTTATATAAAACAAGGTTTTGATAAAAGATATACACATGAATACATAGGGGCTATTTTATATGCGATTCTCTATTACAGTGGGTTTGGTCCATTATATATTAATAAAGACGTTTGTGACGATTCCAAATTGATAAGAAACTCGATAAAAAAAAACCAGATTTATAACGAAAAAGTTACGCTTAATTCTATGAGTTTTACGACTATAAATACTTTTATAAAACTTTTTTATAAAAAGTTAATATTCATTACAGAAACTAATATTTTTAAAACATCTAAAATATGATATAATTTTTTTTCACGAGATCGTACTCGTAAGAATCGCTTAAAAACGGAACATATAACCGAAATAAACTACGACGTTTCGATAATTATAGTTTATAAAGTATTTTCTAAAACTATATGAACAGTAAAAAAGCACTATTCATCAGTGATATTAACTTTATAAAATATAATACATCTTTTAATAACAAAGACGTACTCGAAGGAATCACTAAAATCGGGATTAAAACGAATAAGTTATTACGATTACGAGTTTTTCGCTATTTAATACTTTAAAAAACGAGTATATAGATGTTGTGAATAGTAATAAACACTATTCATCGCAGAATATCAAATATTGAAAAATGTAATATTTGATCACTCGTCTTACTACGGAAGACGTGGGTCGTAAGAAACTTGCGAGCAACAGACTTTTAAAATGACCATATTAGGTCATTTTTACGAAAAGTATAATTATAAACGTTTTCTCTTTAAAAATATTATTTTCTAAAACGATTAGTCGGTGTTTATATGCTATATAAATATTCGAGTGGTTTTCAAACGTGCTATAATACTTGGGTGTTTCAAATGAGGCCTTTCAGGATGTTCGTATCGACGAGGTTGTTGGAATTTACGATTTTAAAGTGTACTAAACTCCTCGTACGTCATGTCTTGAACCTCTTTAATTATGATGCCCGAAAACGATAGTACGATGTAACAACTATAGATTATATCAATGTGTATGAATTAATGTACTCGGTACTTATACGACCTTATTTTAAATTAGGTTGCATCACCTTAACGTGTTCGTGACGTTTTATCTGTGTTATTTGACTATCAGTACTCAAGGTTGAGTCATAGCCCCTTTTTACAGTTTTAATGATTTACTATTTTTTGGGAGTGAAAAAATGCTTTGTTTTATAAATTGGAAGCAAGTGTTTAAAGTAGTATTGATTATGGATTTGCCGAACAGTAGCGATAACCCTCCTGAGCCTATTTTCATGAACTGTCAATTGCATAGATGTAGTTGTTAATTGCATTATGTGAGCGCGAATGATATAAATAGATCTATTGGGATTAACCTCCCCCGTTTGGGTGGTTAGCTTTCATAAGGGAACGGAAACGTTGAACATGTCGGACTGGATGTTGCGGGTTTAAAACATCTGCACGGGAAACTAACTGCTAAAATTAGAATATAGGTTGTGTTCAGTGTCATGAGCTTAGTGCAACAGTAATCTGGTTTTGTGATTGTTGGCATATGTTGTAACATCACGGGAAAGTCTTGCGGTCCTGCATAATTTAAATACATAAACCTATGAATTCGCCAACATTTTTGTTGACGTTTTAAGCAATGTTTTCAAGAAGGTCAATAGGCACGAGGTGCCAAGGATGCATTGGATTATGTTTTGGATTGCACTGTTAAAGATTTATGTGCATCATGTTTTGGGAAATCTATGTTATCTTTTGTAATATTAAACAAAGAACAAGTAAAGCTATAAGCTTTTGTAATATGTCTTTTATTTAAATCTAATGTATCAATTTAAACGACTTTTGTGTCGTTCTTATATATATCTTGTGCTGTTGATCTTGAAGTAACACGCCCCGGATCCTTATTCCGCTGTGACCCATTTTTGGGGTGTTACAATATTGTTCAGCAAGCCAAGCTACTTAAAGAAAAGGTTTTTATTCTTGATTCGGATGGGGATTTAATGTCGACACAAGAATATATGCAGAAAGTTGTTGAGGATGTGGGTGAGGATGATGATTTTAAGAGTGGGTCGTGGGTTAGCGTTACTAACTATGTGAATGTTAATGGTGGCACTATAACTGGATGTTTAGAAGACATCAAAAACTTTCTGAAAAATGAGAAACTTGCCCAAGTTGTTGCAATAGTCAAGTCTTGTTCTCCGAATGTGCTTGACGATCTCACAGTCACTATGAAAGATCTCTCAGGTACAATACCTGAAATAACAATTAATAATTACAAAGATCATTGGGGATGTATGGTTGTATGGAAGTGGATATTATGTAGAGCTAAACTTTTTGATACTTGATAATGTCTCAGTTTCTACTCCTAAACCATCAATGCATTACCTTAACATTACAAAGAAAAATGTGGTTAAGGTTTTCCGTAAGGATACAATTCCTGGCAGTGACAGTGATTAATGCATTACCTTAACATTATTATGTAATGTTTTTTTTATTATAATGTAATGTTTTTTTATTATTTATGTAATGTTTTTTATTATTAATGAAATTTAAATTTGATGTTCAAAAAATTAAAAAATGGAAAAAAAAATTAGGTCACATTGTAGTGGCAAAAGGTCGCCTATAGGTCGCCGGAGAGAGAAAACTGACGTGACAGTGAAAAGTACAGGTCGCGACATATCAATGTGTGTGTCGTGCACGCAATATATGACTCGTAATTGTTAAGTAGGTCGAGGGTCGTTGATCAATGTATGTGTGTATAAGGTGGTGTTTGTTTTTTCAGAAATGCCTCTTAACAACATCTTAATCTGACTCATTCAGACGTGGTCAGACATTTGGGTCGTTAAGACTGTTTGTTTTTTTCAAGTCATTCAGAGGCAGTAAGAGGCAAGCAGTGTTCAGAGCGTTTGTTTTTTTCTGATCATTAAGAGGCAGTAAGAGGCATAAACCTCTTACTGAACTAGATGTGGATGGGCTGTCTTAACACCTCTTAATGTCTTCTTTTTCCTTACTTTTTTGTTTTTATTTTTTTTCTATTTTGTTATAATTTTTTTTATTTTGGTGTTTTTCTTTTTTTATTTCTTGTTTCACAATTTTTTTAAAGGTATTAAATAGAATCATTGCATATGTTTTGTTAGATAAAGAGTGTATAAGATGATATATGTCAACTCATATTTTGTTCAAATTGAAAGGTACGGTTTCAGACTCGTACATCTCAATTCTAACGCAACTCATTTAGTTAATCGTTTTAAGAAGTTCATTTCAAACTTTAAATCGATTATATTATAGAATTTGTTTTTTTATTTAATGAAGTTTATTTTCTTGTGTGAATGCAACCGTATTATATTGAAATTGTAAAAAATATAGTTTAACACATCTAGACATTTTATCAAAACAAACAGTTTTATTTCATTCAGATTCAGATTTCTCAACCACTTATTCAGATTAAGATGAGAATCAGATTCAGACTTTTCTTGTCGTGCACGCAATATATGACTCGTAATTGTTAAGTAGGTCGAGGGTCGTTGATCAATGTATGTGTGTATAAATTTACATGTTAATCATATATGGTTATATGTACATATTTGATCATCTTTTTCCTATGACGCACTTCGGAACTTCAAATCACTATCTAAAATGGTGTGACCGTAAAAGAGTGTTGTCATGTCTTTCCTCTATGTTTCTCCGTGTCTTAAGAGTTGATAGCTTCAATCAGCCCATCAAATAACACACAATGTTTGTGTCACCATTTTATTGAAGTTTACAAGCTAAATTATTTGTGAAGTTATTAAAATCTTCTTGAACCTAGTATCTAAAGTATTTGATATTCTTTCAGCCTTGTTAAGTAATATTCATAACTATGAAGTATATGTTTAGTGGCATCCAATTAATAAATGGTGGTAACAAAGCATCTTTTCATTTTGGTATATGTTTCACAAGGCACTCTAGACAAGCAATACCAACAATGCCAAAGTAGCGATGTGTTATGTGTACTTCAGCTTTATCTTCAAAGTGGGATCAAAGTAGTGGTCCATGTGACAAACAAACGTGCCATTGTCTTTTAAATTTCTTGATCCATTTTACTTCTTAGGCTTTGGTACTTTAATTATTCTTGTACGAGCCTTACGACATTGTAATTTGTTGATCTAGCTACCTGCTAATATATACTTTCATCTCGCCGAAATAAACCAACTTTTATTTTTCTGGTACATCTTCATCTCATGACCAATTCGTGATTGATGATATATATGCCAACTCTCAAACACCTAGTGTTGAACATTACACCCTTATAATGTGTTTGTAGTCCTAACAGTTGAATATTGAATTTCTTGTAGGTATATTTTATTGATAGGCAAAGTATTTATAGAGAACATATAACATATTGAAATTTGAAACCCAAAATGGACTCAAAAGTCATACCCACAATCGATTTGGGCCATATCTTTCTTCCAATACCAACAACATTCATTTCCTAGATGTTCTTTCGTCATACAATTTTATCAACTCACTTAAAGTCCTACTCAAACCATTCACTAGTAAGACACTCTTTTGACCTTGGCCACAACAAAGTTACATCACAAGATGAAGGTCGATCTATATGAGCAAGAGATGCTATTTGAAAACATCGTAATTAACATATATCATATATGAAAGAAATCAGTGTATAATTTATGTTACATACATATATTCATTTGCTATTTTGCTATATGTATTTTGGGCTCCCAATCCGCATGGAAACAGCCTGAAACTTAATTCATGTGATAAACCACAAGCCCACAACATGTTGCCATATAGGCATATATATAAAAAGATGGATTGATTGCCATACATATAGAGTAATTTGATAAATGGAAATGTATTGCAAGAGTTATTTGTGTTCATAAAAAAAATGTAGTGCAAGAGTTACTGTCTCCAACAGGATGCTGACACATAGATTTAGACATATAATTAAGCACATCGGTTAGGCATCCCAATCAATGCTCTCGCTCGTATCTATATTCTTAAGTATTGGTTGAGGTTAAGTTATGCTCTACATTTTTATGCACTTATGTTTAGTTCAATATATTATAATGTTACGCGATTTATCTATTACATGTTACATTAGATCAGGGAGCCATTAGCAAGTAATAGTATATTGCTCCATCGAGATTTTGTTTTATAAAACAAGAGGAGATATTAAATCAAACAACTAATAGGGCAGACCTCTAAATCTATATCTTTTATTGTTAATTTAGCTACCATATGAGATGCTAGGCCACAGAAGTTGAAAAAGAAAAAATCAAATACAGAAAACTGATCCAAGAATAAGCTTATTTTATATTTTATAAATTAATCAATTCCCCAAAATAAAAAGATTAGGAAAACTTTGATTTACATCGTCAATATAAACTTTTTGTAAACAAATTATGTTCTTTTAATGTACTCTTACAAAAAAAATACTTAGTTCTTGACCATCAGCAGCACCTTCAGGATTAATCATATGAAAAGCTTCTGAATCCTTGGTTCCTACCACTCTTTCAAATCTCGCTCTCATGTACGTCAGCTCACCATCGACCGCGGTCTCCTTTTCGGACAACCCTGGAAGAACTCCTGCACCCATCGACACGCCACGTAAAGATTGCATGACATGAAGTTCATCATCAGTCATTTGTTTCCTTCTTATTGAATAACCATATTTCCTTCCATTACAATATACACCCCACACAAACTCCTCTAACACCTTCTTTTTATTAGTTTTCGTTTCACTTTCTAAGGATAATCGTACTATATCTGATGCCATTTCTTTTTGGAACGCGATAGAGCTCATGGGAAGCTCGATTACAAAGATGGGAAGACGGTGTGGATCTTCTTGTATTGCTAAGCTTACTCTCCCTCTTCTATGACCAAATAGGGTTCCAGTAGTTGCGTGATCGGTTAAAAGGTGTTTTCTAGGCCGGCCTAATAGCGTAACCATTTTGCAACCGGATGTTAGCATGGGAAAAAGCTTGAACATACGAAAAATCCCTCCGCTGCTCCGGTTTTTGGATCGTTTTTCTTTATTAGATGTGTGTTGTAACAATGATGCAAAGGCTTGATTTTCCATTTGATGAAATGGACTAGAGTGAAAAGAAGGCATTGTGTTAATAATGTTATGTTTTGAAGGTGTTAGGTTGGTAGAAAACAAGTTATGAAGGATGCTTATGAATATATATAGAGTGGTTTTATAAGTTAGGGAGGTTTGTTCTGGAATAAATGTAGAATATATACTTTAGGTGAATAATTAGGGTACACGTTCACGTAAAATTTAAGGGTAAAAGCCATTTATAACCAAATTACTTTCTCATTTGTACCGTAATAACCAACTTACTTTTTTTTGTACAAATCACACCAACGTACTTTCAAATTTTGTTTGACATCACCAATATCACAACTTGTTACTGACACGCTGACATACACATTCCACCATGTCAAAAAGATATTATTAATTCTTACCTGTAAAAGCCATATCCCTTTTCCACTAAACAAAAAAAGTCAAAGTCAACTTTTTATGGAATTCGCATAAACATTTTTCACGCCAGAACCCCCAATTTATCTATCAACCAAAGGAAGGAAGGAAATTCGCATCTATCATCAATCAATATCATCATCATCATCATCATCATCAGTTTAAGGTAATCTATTTATTATTATTATTATTTATTAGGAAATTAATCAAGGTTTTCGGATAGAA
>BQNB010022437.1:0-63002 GCA_026074375.1 Tanacetum coccineum | reverse complement strand
GTATTCATTGCACTAAATAAACAAACCAACGTTCTAATTGGATTAATCATGGTTAATACAGTTTTCTTATATTTGGCTAGATCGCTCTTCTATCTTTTGTTTGTTTGCTTGCATGCGTTATTGTGTCTTAAATCGATCTAACTTACCACAACCTGTGCCAGTCTCTCAGGTTGAAATCACCCCCCCTCTTTATCTGTTAGAATTAGGACTAATATAAGTTTAGCATAGGTTTTGCATAGGTTTAACATAGAATAGAATTAACATAGTTTAAATTAGCTTAGTTTACTTAACCAAAATATTAATAAAATAAAATATTAGTTCTCGCTCTTAGTGATCGACACCCTATTTACCACGAAACTCCATCTGACTGGGTACACTGCCCGTTAAAGTGTTGTTTTAGGTAAAGTTGGTAAAATATAAATTTAAAATTTGAACTATCATAAACTACAACCTTACAATGACGCATCACCCTTAAAAGCAGCACATTTGTCCTCAGCTACATCTCTGCCATAATACACTAGCAACTTATTGTAGTCATTCTGCATAAACCATAACTGGTATCCATTGGCTGCCCCATAGTTTGCCAACATATTTTTCAACTGTAAGGTATTTTCAAACTTCATACCTAAAACCGGGTTGCATTGATTCCATGGAGTTGAAGGATAAAATTAGGCATACAAAATGTTTTTCTTGGCTTTAAACTTAGGATCAACAATGTCATCTTCAAAGTCATTTTCTTCATGGATAAACCTACCACCTATTTAGCTGTAGGATCATCACTATGGCCTAGGAAATTTCCTTTGCCAACAAGCTTGTTAAGCCAAGGATCATTAGTTGTATTCTTAGGAATAACTATATTTTCCTCACCCTCTACTTCAATGTCAACAATGCCCTTCAAATCTTCTAAATTCTTATAAGTACTATGTGCATAATCATCAGCATTACATTTAAATGGTGTCTTAACAGCTTGGTCTTTTGGTGCTATCTGATCTTCTATCATCTCCATTATATCATAACCATTATGTTTACAATAAAGATCTATTATTGAACCATTTTTATATAATGCTTTAACAAACAAACCTACATCTTCATCTGTTTTTAGTGGTTTATGACATACCAATGGTTGATCAACTAACTTAAAATACAAACATGTAGGTGAAACAAGAACAACCCTTCTAATGATATCATACATCTGAACATAAACCAGTCCATCAAAATCAACATCATCTATTACCTTAAAATCACCATTTGTATACTCAGGGGGTCTTTCAATGAACACACCATCATGATAAAGATTAAATGTAAAAGGCTTTGTAGTAGAATAAGACCTGAAAATAAAATAACAAATTAGGGATTTTTTATAACACCTCGTGTTTTCAGGTCATTTATGACGTCATGTAATTCACTTTTTATTTTTAGCCTCGTACGCGTTTGCTTTTAATTTTAATCGTTAAGTTAAATTGCGTAAGCTAAAAATTATCATTCAACGTAAACAGGCATCAAACAATTAAATGTTTACGTCAAGCAAGTGTTAGATAATTATTTAGAGGATAATTATTAACTTTGCACTTTTATTTTTATTCGTTACGTAAAGTTTTTACGTTTCACGATAAAATACGTTTAGGCATTCACGGAACCACCAAAACTTATCTACGCTTCAACAAATACCCATTATTATACCTAATACTCAAAGTTTTAAAAAACTTCACCCATGTTAACATTGTTGGTCAAATTATACATAAAATAAACCAACTAGAACCTACACTTTACAAGTTATACCTTTACACTTAATCTTTATACATTTAAATTTCAAGTATAGCTAAAATGTCATCAAAATATCAAAGATATTTCTAGTACTCCATCCTCCCCTAAATTTTAGGATCATATGTAGTCCCATGGGGACAATTAGCACACAAACTACTAACTAGTACCTTGTACAACTTCAACTCATTAAACCTTATGTCCATGACTAGTAGAATTGACCAAGGACTTTCCTTAAAACCCTCATCTTGTCTTAAGACTTCTACAAGTGGTCTTGGACTAGTCTTGGTAGTATATAAGAGTGCAACACTAGATAGATATCTCACACTCATTTTACTTAAGAAAAACTACACTAACTCTCTTGTCTCTCCCTCCTAACCCACGACCAAACACAAACACCTATATACAATCCAAAAAATTTTATTTATCATATATACAAGTGTTCTAGTAACATATCTAAGGTATTACAAGAAGGTTTAGTTAAGCATTTACAAGAGTTAATTAAGAAAGGTTTAAGATTAGGGTTTCATTGGATTTAGGGTTTTCTAAGTATTGGAAGCTTGGGTTTAATATCTAAACTAGGGTTTAGATCTTGTTGTTCATCATCCTACTTCATACTATGGTTATCTAAAACTCTTAATCTCTTTACATTTGTGATTTTATGTATATATAATGTTTATATAGTAAATCACCATCTAAGAAACTTATTAACATGTAAAATAGATTTTTTACTTGTGATCATGGTATGATATACTTTTTTCATATGTTATATGGATGTTAAATACATGTTGTAATGGAAGTATAAGTAATATACAAGTGTTGGTTTATCTATAAAAAGTATATATAAACTAGTTACCTAAAAGTTTACTTAATAAGTTTATAAGTAAAAGTGATAAGAGGACTTGTTATCATGGACAATTTATAGACTAAGGACCTAACATATATGAGACATGTAATATAATGTGTTGTAGAGGACTTGTAACAAAGTTACTAGATTAAAAACTTATAAAAACAAGTTTTAAACTCATTTTAACACAAATACCAAAACCTACTATTTTTAATTTGAATAAAAGACATTTATTTTATGTTTTTATAAAATACTACACGTCATGACGATCGTAGGCATGTAGAGAACTCGAAAATCCGAGCTATAACGAAGAAGATACGCCATTTGCAAGTTTACGATAAATAAAAGCTTTTATAAAAACAATTTTATAAAAACTTATTATTTTCCAATTCTGATAAAATTATATAATTATTTTTCATAAAAAGTACATATTTTTAGGATTCCAAAACATTAAGAATCATAATTTTTTGATCAATAACGAAGGAGTTATGGATTTTTCATGTTTACGATAATTAAAGTTTATAAAAATAATTTTATAAACTATGAACAGTAAAAATCACTATTCATCTCAGATACTTTTTGGAAAATACATTAGTTAGATAAAACTTTTAATTACGAAGACGTGCTCGAAAGAATCACTAAAATCGGAGTTAAAACGAATAAGATACGACTTTTACGAGTTTACGATAATTAAATTTATAAAAGTGCATGAACAGTAAAAATTACTGTTCACCAGAGGGTTGAAAATATGAAAATGTAATATTTTGATAACTCTTCTTAATACGAAAGCGTGGACATAAGAAACGTACGAAACGGACTTAAAACGAGAAAGTTACGACATTTTTACTAAGGAAATATTTATAAACATTTTAACTTTATAAATATTATTTCTCTAATACAAATAGATGGTGATGTAGCTATATAGAATTATATATGGTCTTAGTTATTCAAAGTACTTAGTACTCATACGACCTATAATTAATTAGGTTGCATTCGGGCGTATTCGTGACGCATTTTCAGTTTGTGATTTACATTATCGATTCACTCACTCAAGGTGAGTTCATAGCCCCACATTTTACATTTATAATGATTTACATGTTTTGGGGTGAGAAACATATGTATGTTTTACAATTGTACGCAAGTGGACATTTTACATTTCGATTACGTGTTTGCCTAAGTAGCGATAACCTTCTGAGCTCATTATCATGAACTGTCAATTATTTGTTGTGAGCGCGAATATTATAAATAGATCTATTTGGGATTAACATCCCCGTTCGGGTGAGTCATGCTCACTGTGCCGGTATGCCGGACAACGAACGTATACCATGTCGGATTTGGGATGTTGCGGGTTAGAACATCATCACGGGCAATGTTGGCAATTTATATTGCAATTCATACATGTCGAGCTTCAGTGTCATGAGCTTAGGGAAACTTAATTACATTTATTGATATTTTCATCTATTGCATTATTATGGGAAAATCTTGCGGTCTTACATTATACATTTTACAAACCTATGAATTCACCAACATTATTGTTGACGTTTTAAAGCAATGTTTTCTTAGGAGATCAATGAGGTACAAGGCAAGGGATACATTGGTGGTTATAATTTTGGAATTCATGTGCATTAAAGATTTGGTTGCATTACATTTTGGGGAAACATTTGTTATGGACTAGAATCTTTGTATTTTGATCAACGAACAAGTAAAGCTTCGGGCTTTTGTAACAAACAATTTGTTAAATCAAAAGTATCTGTTTTAAACGACTTTTAAATGGTCGTTCTTATATATATCTTGTGCTATTGATCTATGAAGTAACACTCTCAACCCATATTCTGTTACGACCCAATTTAGGGGTGTTGCATACGTTGATCGGTTCCTAACTCTTCCAAATGTTGAATTATAACTCCAAGTAAGTATAAGATAACGTCATACTCGTTAAACTTCAAAAATATGGGTCGTTTGGATTTGATTTTTTTTAACTTTAATGCTTATTAAATAAGGCAAGTTTGGAATAAGCAACAATAAATTACCTATGCAAAACAACTTATTTATCATGTCTTTAATCTGTAATATAAAATTTTGTAGTGATAAGCAAAAAACATATTTATAAATGGCCTTGGAAACGGGCGCAAAAGTTATAGGAGCCAACTCAGCCGCATTTAACCTGTTTTTTAAGTATAAAATACCGGCTCTTTTCAGCCCAAAGATGTGTTAACCCAAAAGACAACCCAAATCTCTCACTTCTTGCCACCTGCATTAGGACATGCGAGCATGTTATCATAAAAATATTTTAAATAACTCATTAATTAGAAGCAAAATCATTGTTTCGGCGCTAATTAGAGGGCACATAAAATTTATCCTAAGATGCAAATCCAAGCACAACCCTTATGTACCACGCCATCCACAACTATTGTATATATCCATTTAGTGGTGTTGATAATACTGCATTTTATTTTATTCAAAGTTCTTCACAGGATGCACTATTTGTTCTAGTTTTAATATATCGAAATACACATGCTTTTAGAAATTATGGGTACAGAAATTACCTCATTACTCAATGCTTAAAATCATGAGTTCGTTCCATGGGTTCATACTGTACACCCTGCAGAACATAGAAATCAAAAAGTTAGATATTTCTTACCCCATGAGCTTATAGCTAATTTAAGCTTATAAGCTCAAGCAGATAAGCTCATTGGCCTAAAAATCAAAACTTGTTAGATTTTGAAAACTTGAAAAAGGCCATAAGCTGACCAAATGAGCATAAACAAACACCAACTAAACTACCTCAATGTCCTATTATTCTTCTTAACCACCAAATTTATTCCACTTTATGACATAAAAATATAATGCTCATAACACATAACGTAAAGCCGTAAATAACATATTACCTTCTTTTCACCTAGAAGCCGCAATAAAGCCAGAAATGATGTCTTAGAATCGTCTTTCGACCCTTCAATCCACAAAAAATATCAATAGCCACCTTGTTTTATCTAAAATTAACAAATCAAAACATAAATCAGCCTAATTTTGAAAACAAAAATCAAAACCCAATTCCTCATCAACAACAAAAAAACATGTTAAAATTTAGTCAAAACAAATTTACATTATCCCTGACCAAATACTTGTACTTGTAGGAACTGACTCGCTTTCCTTAAATAGAAACAACTTTCTCACACTCATAGCCACCATCAACTAAAACACACTACCCCTTGTTATCTCAAAACAAAAACAATCATGAAGCTTGGTAGCCTGCAAACCATTCTCAATCAGATTCTCTACCATCAATAAAGAAAAATGATATCAAAATCATACCTCAAGTCCATTGGCTACGTTTATTCTTCTTCCTTTTCCTCTTCTTGTTTTAGTATAGCCATTACAGAGGCTTGTGTTATTTCTTTAGTTCATTCGGGTTTTTTTTTGTTATAATCGAAAATAGATGATTGCATTTGGCGTGTTATGATGATATAGGTGATGTTAATGGATAACTTGAGTTATGTAACCCTATGATGATTCGTCTTCTTTGGAGATGGAGGGTTGTGTAACCCATGGCTGTTGGAATGCATACAGTCGATATCTAAAACCCACTCAAAATGAGCACCTACACACTAATTATGGACTCCTGCGCAATAAATTAGAGGACCGAATCTTTAGATATAATAGATACACTAATTCTGACCATTAGTGATTGGACCATACAATTTTATTGCTGGCCTGTTTTAGTATTTGTCTAAATTATGGTATGTTTCCCCATATTTTATTGCTAAGCTAAACAATCTTAAAGATTCAAAAGACCCAACTGAGCTGCAGTTTTGATATGTCTATTGGAGGCGTATTATGTTTTCCTAACCAAACAATAATAGAAACCACTATCTTTATTTGGTCAAGTAGGCTGTAAGATTTTAGTCTCTTAAATAAAATGTCTAAATGAATATGAAATGACATCTATGTTTTGGTTTATAGGAGAAGTGTCTTGACCCAGATATAGAACTAGCGAAGAGGATGCAGATGATATTCAAACCACGTTAAGGGAGGATGAGGAGAAAATTGGTTTAGATTCTTCCTAGTTACTCTTCTTGAACCATTTCCAAACACAGTAAAAGTATTATGAAGTATATGAATTAGTAGATATTGTACTTAAAGGGTCAGTGATTATGTTGCTCTTCTTTCTACATGTTATCAATTGTATTTAATTGTAATGGCATGGGAACATTAATCTAGTTCCAGACTGATATACTTTGAAATAACAAGCATGCAATATAATTCTCAATGTCCCTTTTCTTACTGCTTCACATCAGTTTTGTTAGAAAATACTTATTTATAAAGTGGCGGTTATTCATAGTTTACGAGCTTTGTTATATTAGTAATAGGCTAGTCGGGTTATACGGGCTTAGACATTAAGCTAATAATCTAATATTGTCTAAGTTATAGGTTTAGCCCATTAAAGGGCCAAAAGCCCGCATCCCATCTTTTGAACACAAGTATATAAACCCTTCTCCTCACTTGGAGAGGGTGTGGATTACTTATGGTTTCTAATGCATTATTCATATTTTTCTCTCATTCTCTCTCTAGAATATCACTCACACATATATATCTCTCTCTAACCTCTCTTAAAACATCTTGGTTACACTTTAAGGGTTGAAATGATTAAATAAAATCTATAGTTAACAAGTTTATATTCTTGAAAATGTAATTCCGAACGAAACTAACTAGCAAGAGGAAAATATATCAAGGAGATAAAATTGCTTTAGTATGTGATTCTGGAACTAGTTATAATATTTATGTGATATAAGCTCTACTCACAGGAATCTTGATAGCATTCTTGACAGTGTCACCTGTAAAATTATCATATTCTATATATACTGAGCAACTTAGACAATATTTGTAGGTGTTTTAAACTCCGTCCTTTTACTTTGCAACCTTGGAGCGTTAATTAAATTATAGTTTCTGCAAAGAGTTAGTCAGGGATCTTGAAAAGGGAGGGTGTGAATGGATGTTTGGTTGTGAAGATCTTCTATGACAAGTGACAGTCTGATTATGTAGCATAAGCAAGAGACACGACAGGAATAGCTTGTGCCCTCCCCCGTCTTTTGCACGATGTTTGAAATTGATACATCTTGTGGTATTAGTAGGTCCTACACTCCCACGTCAATTGATGATGCTAGAATCATGTTAGCTACATGATGCTAGAATCATGGTATTAGTTGGTCCTACACTCCCACATATGAAATGCATTTGACCCGAGCAGAGTAGAATCACTCGCATAACATGACTATCACAACAAATCTAGATGAAACTCAGATGAAGAATATTAACAAGAATGTGTATAGAGATAATACCAACCATGTTTGTTAAGTTCCGTATCATGATCATAGGATGCTATGATTTTACAATACTACAAAGCAAAAAGATCCAGAAGGATCTTTGCAAGCTTAAGATGTTATTGGATCCTGATCTTAACCATAAGATTTTAAGATCTACTCTGATCTGATCTTACTTTTCTCGAACCACAAACTAAAAAACTACAAATTATGTGTTTTGTTTTGTAGAATTTGAAAAACAACATGTTAATTTTCTTAAACGTTTCATAATCATGATTTAGGATAACAAATCTATGAAACATTCATATAATTTTGTGTTTATGATATATAATAATTTATAGATTTGTATAATATTACAAAGATTATACGGAAAATGACATTATAGTAGGTACTTACAATTCCGATCCGATCTTACGATCTCAAACTTGCAATGACGAAAACGATCCTGAGTAGGATACCGGTCTTGAAAACCTTTATACTAACACACCTTGAATGAAATAGTAGGGTATTGGTTAACGAATAACGTTTTTCTTTCATTTGTCCAGAACTAATTTGTCTAACATAACCACTCAAGGGTGGCTTAGTGGCAAAGAAAGTTGTGGCTATCACACTAAAATGTGTGAGGTCTTAAATTTAATTTATACTAAGTGCAAAAAATCTGGATGTGGCCACGCCAACCTCCTAAAAATGGAGGGCTTTACATGGTTTGAGTTTGTGTGGCAGTGAGTTCAAACCATGTAAATTAGTCGAAAAAAGTCGCAAATAATGATTACCAAGAAACTAATTTGTCTAACATGTCATTCTAAAAATGAGACACATGATAACAACATAAATCAATATCTTTTATCCTTCATTCTATATTTCAATGTATGAAAAGCATTGCTGGGAAATTAAAGCCTTCAATTGATTTAAGGATTTGTTGGAAAGTATTGCATCTAATTTGTTAAAAGTTAGACATTAAATTTTAATTAAGTGTTAATTTTGCAAGTGTTGTTATTTTTTTTGTATTTGCACATTGAATGTCTTATTTATTATTATTTCAGTAATTATGAATGCGGGTTTATCTTAATTTAAACAATTATAACAATTATAATAAATATTTCCTACCATATTAAACAAAGAATGTTAATCCTCATGTTTGTCTCTAATAGCGACGTACAATCAGCGTTTGTCTCTAATAGACAAATCCTAGACGGGCCATTTATTCTTAATGAATTACTCTCTTGGTGCAAATATTAAAAAAATCAAAAGCTTTAATTTTTAAGGTCAATTTTGAAAAGGCTTTTGATTCTGTAAGATGGCACTACTTAAATGATGATTTAAAATCGTTTGGCTTTGGCGAAAAATGGAGAAGCTAGATCAATGGTTGCCTCAATTCAGCAATGGGATCGATTCTTGTCAACGAAAGTCCTACCTCGGAGTTTCAATTCCATAAAGACTTAAAGCAAGGTGATCCTCTTTCTCCTTTTCTTTTTTTATTTTGATAATGGAAAGCCTACATCTATCTTTCTCCAAAGTCAAGGATACATGTCTCTACAAGGGTGTTTCTATCAACGGATCCTTTACGCTTTTCACTTATTCTATGCCAATGACGTTGTTTTCGTGGGGGGAGTGGAGTGACTCTAATATTAGCAACATTATTCATGTGCTTCAATGTTTTTTCTTAGCTTCGGGTCATAAGATGTGATCAACAAAAGTAAGCTTACGGGGATTGGTGTTATTTCTATTGAAGTAGATAATGCGGCAAAAAATTAGGCTATGCGACTCTTACAACTCCCTTCCATTATCTTGGTGTTAAAGTTGGAAGGTCTATATCGAGGAAAAGTTCGTGGACTAAAGTTATTTGCATGTTATCTTCTCGGTTATCAAAATAGAAACTTAAAACTCTTTCCGTGGGTGGTCATCTCACTTTAAACAAGTCAGTTCTCACTGCCATTCCGCTTTATCACATGTCCACGTTCAAAGTGCCCAAATGCGTGTCTAATAAAATAGAAGCGCTTCATAGGAATTTTTTTAACGGTGAAGAAGGTCCGGGCAGTAAAGTGAACTGGGTTGGTTGGAATCATGTCTTGTCTTCTAAGGAAAAAGGCGGTTTAAGGGTTTCTAACTTCTTTGCTATAAACCGAGCTCTTCTTTTCAATTGGGTGTGGCACTATATTTCTCAAATTCCTTCTTTATGGACTCGGTTTATTAAAACCATTCATGGTTCTTGTGGAGCTCTTGAGTGAACTTCTTCTGATTCTTGCAATTCTCCTTGGTTAGACATCGTTCAGGTTCTTTCTTCTCTTAAGACGAAAGGCATTGATCTCCTGGGCTTCGCTAATAAGAAGGTGGGAAATGGTGAAAAGACGTTGTTTTGGGATAATCTATGCATAGGTGAGGATGTTTTGAAATCTTAGTTTCCTATACTTTTTGCCTGGAGTCGCGAAAAGATATTGGTGTGGCCGAGAAAATGTCTCATTCCTCTCTTGCTTTCTCTTTTCATCGTCTTTCTAAGGGAGGCATTGAAGAGGAGCAATTTAGCAACCTCATTTCGTGTACATCAGCCTTCTTTCTTCCTCAAATTAAGGATGTTTAGGTTTGGTTATTATCCTCGACACGTGACTTCTCGATGAATTCTGCCTGTTCTTTTATTAATGACAAGTTGCTTCCAAGTTTCGATTCCCCTACAAGATGGGTAAAAGTAATCCCCATTAAGATCAATATTTTCGCTTGGAGAGTTTGGCAAGATAAATTACTGACCCGTTTGAATCTTTCTCTTAGTGGTATTAACATTCCTACCATCCTTTGCTATTCATGTAATACCTCGGTAGAGTTGGCTTCTCATTTATTTTTCTCTTGTCTCGTGGCGCGTCAAGTTTGGAGTAAAGTCCTTAGTTGGTGGAAGCTTACTGATTCGGGGTGTAACACGTATTATGATTGGCTCAACTAGCTTAATAATTCTCAGAAGACAAAAGGAATTAAAGACATTTTCAAAGGCGTGTGTTATGTCACGTGGTGGACTCTTTGGCGCTTTAGGAATCAATGTGTGTTTGGTAAATCTCAACCTCGAAAGGAGTCTCTTTTTGATGATATTATTCAAATGTCGTTTACGTGGTGTGCTAGTCGATGTAAATCTAATTTCAGTAGGAATTCTTGGTTGAAAACCCTTAGATACATTAGTTTGTAATTTTTCTAGCTTCTTGCTAGTTCTATAATAATATCCACCGTTCAAAAAAAATCCTCATGTTTGTCAATTACATTGTTGTGTGTTAATAATTTTTTAGCCATATTAAATATTAAAACATGTGTACGCATGCGATAAACTTATATAATCGAATACAATGAGTCCTTATTGAATGCATATAGTAAAAATAATATTTTTTCTGAATATTCATACTTAAACTTATAACAACCCAAGAATTTTCATCAAATACAAAACCTATTTTTCTATTATCACAATTGTACGGGGAAATCTTTCGCTTTATTACATTAGTTGTATTGTCAATATCTCAGTATGTCATGTAACTTACATAACTAAAGTAGACGAGCTCATGCAACCTATCTATGGCCATCCTATCTTCATATATGTCAAGAAAATATCATAAAATGTCAAGTCAATATCTTAATATGCTTATTACAAAGTACATTATTTCTATAATGTACCATTTGCAATGTTATATCAAAACGGGCTTTAAACCGTTATCGTATACCTCTAAACCCTAATTTCATGAAGGGTTAATATCTAAAGTGAATATATGGTTCGTTTGATAGTATATATATAATAATATAGGAAAATAATCAACCAAATACCTTTAGCCAAGGATTGGTTAAGAATTCTCAAATTAAAATATATATGTTTCCGGAAGTTTGATTTCCCGGGTCGTTATGTCCCAACCGAGGTGTGCAATGAAAATCAATGACTATTGAATGATTGAAGTTTGATTATGACAAGGTTATGATTGTTTTTCTATTACTACAAGTTAAATATGCAAAAATGATTAAAGAAAACCTAAAAACGAAAGCTAAAATGATTTAAAACTAAAACGGGTACGAAAAACGAGGGTCAAAAACCTAAATTTTGCAATTTTAACCCTAGAACAATTTTTAAACTAAAAATATATTCTACTTGACTAAAAACGAAGTTTAAGAAAACTAGACTAAAAATGGAGTTCGTTTGGACAAAAAACAAGTCAAATCAGAAACGGGGTGACGAATCCCCGTTCATTAAAAAGTGAAAACTTTGCAAAAATGACCTACAAGAAACCATTATAGTTCCTAGAAACTATATGACAAAATAAAATTTAAAAAAAAGTTAATATTTTTCTGACTTTATTTTATTTTTTATGATTTTTAAAAATTTTTAAACAAAATAAATTATAAAAAATACCAAATGTTTTTATAAAAATCTAAAAAAAATTACAGAAAATACTTTACACTAAAACAAATGTGAGAAAAATACTAAATCAAAATAAGCTACACGGATAAGCAGTTAAAATAAGCTACAAAGTGGAATAAGCTAAAACTGCCAAAATGTGAATAATAATTAAAAGGTGCAAGATCTAACAAGTGAAAGACCCAAGGGCAGTTGGTTTGGAGTGTGTGTGCTAAGAAGGTTGAGTGGGTAGAGGTTAGGGGTTCGAGCCTTGCTCACCCTTGACTTCCCTACTCCCCTTTTATATTTTTTTTCAAAATTTTCTTTACAAACTTATTAAGCAATGGAAAATTAAGCATTTTTCCTCAAACTAGCACTTTTATGAAAACTTGTAAATAACGGGAAATAAGCAAATTCAAACTGACAGAAAGCTTAAATATGCACAAGGCATAAAAGGCTTATTCTTTTTGGCCTTTTTCAAGGTTAATAAGAACAATGAGAAACAATAAGCTGAACAGGACACTTAACCACACCTATATAAGCACTAGGGATAACATTTTATCAAACAAAATAAGCTAGAAAAGCTTTAAAGGATTTTTACTTATTAACCTATTAAGTTTAACTAAAACTGTTTAAGTTACATTAAGCACTTAAGAAGCACTTGACAATCAAACAAGCTGAAAATAAATAAGACACTAGACCCATTAAGCATTTATGAACAACAATAAGCCAAGAATTTTAACTAGAAAACACTGAAAAGCCAAATAAGCCATTTGGCTGAGTCTGCTAGCCAAACAGACCAACTAGGACCCTTTTTGCTTATTTTTAAGCTTCTAAAAAGCACCTTAGGTTAAAATGGCTTATATATTCTAAAAGTTTATCCTAGGGACTACATGAATAAGCAAAGAAAAAGAAGTTTGAGAATCAGTTAAGCTATAAAAGGGCTAATGAAAAACTAGATCACTGGAAATTTTCTTTTTGGTTTTTCTATTAAGACAACATGGCATTTGCAGGCCTATATTTGAGATATGAAATAAACTTTAAAACTTAAAATAAGCATAAATAGATTAAGAAGGCACTACAATGAGCTTATGTACTAAATTACAGATCCTAAAAACAACTTTAGCATATCTAAATTAGAGCTTAAAAAGATGGCTTCTAGAACTGCTTAAACTATTCTGACAGAACATGAACTAAAACCCAAAATGGCAAATGCACTCTTATACTACTTTCTTACTGCATTTTATAACTAAGAACAACACAAAACAACTCTCAAAAACTATTTTCACAGATCTAATTAAATAAGCAATTGAAACAAGATTTTGTACCACAGTTTTGAAATTTTGGTTATGAAAACTTGGAAACTAAGTTAAACTTAATCTTAGCTTAATAAAACTACACTTTGGAACCAATTATGGGCTTATGAAACTGACCAAATGACCCAAAGAAAATTTACACTTATTTTGACCCGTTTTTAACCTTAACCCAAACACCCCCTTAACTTCTTATTCTCTATTTTTAAGCTAAAAAGGAACTGAATAAGCTAAAACAGACTGAGGACTATTAACCATAAGTACAATTAAGCAACTTTTAACAGAAATTAAGCACTAGAACAGTGTATAATAAGCTGAACATAAAATGAGCTATTTTTTAGTTTTTAAGACAGATTTATGAAAACTTAAGTAAAACTAGAAAACAGGTAATGAGAAGTATTTAAACATGACTAATTAGCAACATTAAGCCAGAATAAGCACTTGAACAGTAAAATTTCATAAAATGGAAAAATAAGAACTTACAAGAGTCGTAGCTCTTGTCAGAAACTTAAGCTCAAGTCAGCTTATTAGAACAACCTACTGCCTCCCATGAGGCTCTAAAACCAAGGCCATCCCTTTAAGTTTTTGAAAAACTTTAAGAGCTTAGGTTAAAACAGCTTAAGTGAGTTCAAAGGAGCTTAAAAGAACTTATGAGATGGTTTAAACAACAAGTGAGATAAAACAGAATTTTAATACTCAAAACCTTCAAATTTTCATTAAACACTTAAAAAGGTTACAAGACTTAAAAAAATGACAATAAGCTAAAGTTACTGAAAAATAAGCTGAAAAGAAAGATGATATATATAAAGGTATGCCCTTAGGCTTACAAATGATATCTATTTATACTCAAAAGACTAGGTCTTCATTCCTTGCTTGTGTGTTTCTTCTGTGAGAAAATTCAGAGGGTGTGTTTCTTTTGTGAGTGTCTACAAAAGCCAATCCCAGCCATCCAATTATCTTGTGCTTCTTTAAATTCATCTCAGCCATCGATTTTGAGCATAACCATTGAAAAAGGTGTGGATTGCCAACTTGGCAATGGCAACATGTGACAAGGGAAGCTAGTGGAGGTGGGGGGAAAGGATTATCCAGGGTGCAATTATAGTTACAGGGTAAAAGGAAGTGGTTTGGGGAAGGTGAACTCTAGGCGGGAAAAACAAGATGAACAGTGTTTTGATTTTGTTAAACACAGGGTAACGAGGGTTAGGGGTTAGGGATGAGAGGTAAAAAGGATTTTAGGGCTAAAGGGTGAAAGGTGTAAATGTTTTAGGGTTAAGGGTTTTGGTTTTGACAGTTTAGGTCCCTAAGGTTGGTTGGGATTTGCATCCATGGTCCTTGTGGTGTTTAACTTTGAGGACTTGGGAGAAATAGTCCCTCAAGTTATATATGTCTATTGCAATACAAGTCCTTGTGGTAATACAACTTTAGGGGGTTGGCAGTTTAGCCCCCTCAAGTTGTAATTTCATAGAATTGCAACTTCAGTCCTTGTAGTTTTCATTACTAAAATACAACTTTAGGATTTTGCACTTTTAGTCCCTCAAGTTGTATTTTCTTCACTTGGTTGACTTTGACTTTGTCGGGGTTGACTTTCCTGTTGACTTTTTGACCCTGACTTTTGACTTTTTGACTTGGTTGACTTTTGGCTTCGATTTGACTTTGTCTTTTCACACTTTTCCATTCCGTGCTCGGTTTTGTCCGTTTTTAGCTTTGTTTTTGTCCTTTTCTTGATTATTCGTTTCCTGCACAATACAAATGCAAAACATACAAATACGATGTATTTTTGGTACGTTTTTAGTCATTTAAGTCCGTTTTTAATGGAAAATGGTATGTGTAATTAAGCACATACCAATGTTCGATCTCCACAGGTAGGTGACAAGATTTTCCATAAACCAATCTGAAAGGGGTGCATCCAGTGGGTGTCTTGTAGGCAGTTCTGAATGCCCATAATGCGTCGTCAAGCTTTTTTGACCAATTCTTTGGGTTATACCCAACTGATCTCTCCAGAATACATTTTATAGCTCTATTGGTCACTTCAGTTTGTCCGTTGGTTTGAGGATGATATGCAGTAGATAACTTATGAGTCACTCCATATTTTTGCAAGGCTTTTTCTAATTGAGAGTTACAAAAATGCGTCCCCCGATCACTAATCAAAGCTTTAGGAACTTTGAATCTTGCGAATAGCCTCCTCAAAAACCTAATTACAACGTGAGCATCATTTGTAGGAAGAGCTTGAGCTTCCACCCATTTTGAGATGTAATATACTGCTACTAATATATATTTATTTCCCTTTGAGTTTGGAAAGGGCCTCATAAAGTCTAATCCCCATATGTCAAATACGTCACATACCTGAATGTTGTTTTGTAGCATCTCACTTCTTAATGATATGTTTCCTGATCTCTGACATGCATCGCACCTCATCACATAATCTTTAGCATCTTTAAAGATGCTAGGCCAATAGAATCCAGATTCATAGACTTTCCTTCCAGTAATTGATGCACTATGATGTCCCCCGGTTGGTCCAGAATGACAATGCCCCAAGATTTCAAGGATTTCATTTCCAGCAACACATCTCCTTATTACATTGTCCGAGCATAACTTGAATGCATACGGTTCGTCCCAAAAATAATTCTTAACTTAAGAGAAAAATTGTCTTCTCTTTTCAGGTGTCTAATTTAGGTGAACAATCTTTCCAACAATATAGTTAACATAATCAGCATATCATGGCTCATCGTTATTGAGTTCGGCTTTCAATATCATAAGATGCTCGTAGGGAAATTCATCAGTTATTTCTTCTTTCGTGAAGGTTCCTAAATCTGGGTTCTTAAGTCTTGATAAATGATCTACAGCCAAATTCTTTGCCCCTTTTTTTATCTTTAATCTCAATGTCAAATCCTTGGGGAAGTAGAACCCACCTAATGAGCCTTGGTTTCGCGTCCTCTTTGTTGAACAAATACTTTAAGGCAGAATGATCAGTGTAGACTATAGTTTTTGATAAGACAATATATTGACGAAACTTATCAAAAGAGAAAACAACTGTGAGAAGTTCTTTTTCGGTGGTGGTATATTGTTCTTGGGCATTATTCAAAGTTTTGTTGGCATAATAAATCGGCTTGAATTTTCCATCAATTCGTTGCCCCAAAACAGCTCCAACAGCGAAATCACTAGCGTCACACATTAATTCGAAGGGGATGTTCCAATCGGGAGATATTATGATAGGCGCGGTGGTTAGTTTTTCTTTCAAAATGTTAAATGCCTTTTTGCAATCATCAGAAAAATCAAACTTTGCGTCTTTCATCAAAAGCAATATGTAGGTATATTGTTTTCTCCCCATAGGAACTTTTCATTTCATAAATTTAATCATTAGGTTTTCAAATCTAAGTGTTTTATTATTTAAAATTAGGGGAGGAAAAATGTGAATTAAAAATATGATATAGAAAAGAATGTGATCTTTAAGGACTCTAAGTGACACCTCTTTTCCTTCTGTCTCTAAACAATTTCGAAATATCAGAGCACATGTGTAGGAGGGGGTATTTCCAAAAATGTTAGAAAAAGGTTTTTAAAGGTTCGATCTCTATACCCAACATATCCCATTAATCTTAACGGGACGGGTCGTTGAAAGTAATAAGGTGGTTAAGGTAGGTATCAGGTCCATGATCAATCCAGAAAAGAACCGGAGGGATCTACCCAAGGATAATCCATAGTTAGGAAATAACAGTCCTTAGGTATGATGGAGAATGACTGAGAATAAGGGAAAAAATGCCGACTAAGATTTTGAGCAACACTGGAACAATCACAACAAGGTATGTTAGTTAATGACTTTTTCTGTTATGCGTTGAAGGGGTTGAAGATGGAAAAAAGAAATGTATGGATAAAAGGGTGAAAACAAAAGCATCCCATCCAAACACGTTAGGCAGAAACGGGTCAAGACTTGATCTTTCAACTTAGGCAGAAATCGGGTCAATACATAATCTATCAAAATCACAAAGATGATTGTTGATATTGAAGACGACATCATGGACCCAGTGATGCAATGCACAACCCTTCCCAGCCATTCGGGTTTCTCTCAAAAGAAACTTGTCTCATTTGTCACGGAGATACACACGTTATCTATTGACATCTCACTCCGAGATTGTTGATATTGAATAGGTGGCAGTCTGCTCCAGCCTCCGATTACTAAAACCAAAAGTGCACAAATCGAGTCTAGAGCCAAGAAGAGATCAAATTATAAATCTCATTAGGACACAATGTCAAAATACACTTGTTGAACACCATAAAGTTCACAAGTTGTAACAAAGAGTCCTACGCATTATCCTTGAGATCTTGCCAGAACATCCGAGTGATACTTAAGTATTCACAGTGAAGATGGAAATCCTGCTTGAGCCAACATCAAACAAGCTCTTGGTAGGTGACTTGCAAGATTCTATATGAATCAAGCTTGTGATAACTGGATATCAATCTTGGTCCAGTAAATGAATTGACGACTTAATCAGAAAGATAGTAACTATCTGATTCACTCTTATCGTGTTGTCTGCTTTGAGACGTTCCTGTAATGAGAACATGCAAGCATGGTGAATCTAATACATCTGTGTTGGAAGATCCTATGCTTTAAGCTGGAAATCCTGTCAAGGAGGTTCTTCCAAATTGAACCTACCTGATCACAGGTCGGTCCTCACAAAACCGAAGGTTAATGCAACCGAACTCAAGATGAATGACAAAGTCAAATTCATCTTTTATTGCTAACTGTATTATTTCAGGATTAGACGACGATGTTGCAGCCTCATTCCAGCGAAGTCGGATTCATAAACCACATGCTCATACTCAAGCCTTCAAAGTCAATCATTCAGCGTAAAGATAGTTGATTCTAAACTTCCCCACCATCAAAGAGCCTCAAAGTCAAATAAAGAATCGTCTATTGGGGAAGATTGTTAGACTTATGATCATATATGTCAAACAAGAATGTAACAAGTATGAGCATGTTGGTCAAGAGAACAAGATGATCGAGAATGTCAAATCAAGATGATTCAAGTCAAGGAGATGATGCAAGATAAAGATATCAAGAACTCAAAAGTCAAAAGATAAAGGCTTAAGATCAAGATCACAAAGCATGAATTAACAAAACCATTACAAACAAGACAAGACCAAAGAAGGCAAAGCTCAAACGTCATATCGTCAACGTTGGGGAGATCAAAGAAGACCTCAACATTGGGGGAGATTGTTAGCCTTAATTTTATTAAGTCAAACAAGAAAGTTATCGGTCTTATAAAGTCAAATCGGTCTTGTAATGTAATAGGCTAGTCGTGTATTAATGGGCTTGGATACTAATCTAATATTGTTTATGATTCGGGTTCAAAGCCCAAGTTAAGCCAAGCCTGATCCATTAAGAAAGCCCAAGTGCCAAGTAATAGGCCAAGGGTATAAAAGAAACCCTCTCCACACATGGAGAGGGTGTTAGTTGCCATTTTCTTACATTTCATGTGTGTGTAACCTCCCACCTCACTTTCTCTCTCTAATAAATCTTCCATTTTTCCTTTCTCTCTTTCTAGCTTATAGCTTATTGGTATGGCTTATTGTTGTGACATGGGTTAAGTATAGGATTAATAAGCAATACAGTGTGTATTTAGGTGTTGTGTATGTTTATTCTAAAGAGAGAAAGATGGAATGTAGAAAGAGAAAGAAGGAGGAGGAAGATTAGAGAAAAGATAAGAATGAGATTAGAAGACACACCCTACTAATGAGGTAGTGATGGGGTATTTATACCCAATTACAAGGAAGAGCAAGGAGCTCTTGTTTTTTAGCTTTTAGCTATTTGTCGGGTCTCGTGACTTTATTTAAGTCACGAGCCTATCACCTAACCTATTACACAATATTATTTCTCTATTTATTACAAGACTTTTATCTCAATAAGATCGTCACTTTTATCATTCCTAACAATCTTCCCCCAAGGGACGATCATTGAGATCTCTTTTTGATTGCATTAATGATCATCATTTTCTTATTCGTAACAATCTCCACCTAAAGGATGATCATTGAGATCTCTCTTGTGACTTTGATCTTTGAACTTTAATGCTTGTTTGTCTTGAGTCTTGTTGTGTAATAATGGTCTTGTTCCAATCATGCTCTAGTGATCTTGATCTTGATCTTTCCATTATCCTTCCTTTTTTTTCTTTGCCTTTGAGATCTTTTCATATCATCATTCTTTACCGTGAATCCATCTTGATTTATCTTTTGAAACTTCTAACCAACATACTCATACTTTCATCTTCCCCATGTAGAACTTTTGTCTTGATCAACAACTTGATGATTTGAGGAAGTTCTTTGATTTATCAGAGTTGCGGAAGTGTATCTTTGAACTTTGAGTATGAGATATGAAGGAATGTATATGACAGTGTTCTTGCTTCTGAAAGGTAGAGATGTTGTTGATGTTGTTGTACATAAATGTATCTTCCCCCCAAATAAACAAACATTCGTATGCACATACTTCACACAAACAACTCATAGAATAAAGAAACTATAACCTCCAAGTTAATTAAGTCCCGGATGTTGTATATACCAAAGTCAATTAAGTCCCGGATGTACGTATTTCTTCCCCCCATTTGTTGCACTATGTTGTATACACCAAAGTCAATTAAGTCCCGGATGTACACATTTCTTCCCCCCAGTTGTTGCACTATGTTGTATACACCAAAGTCAATTAAGTCCCGGATGTACACATTTCTTCCCCCTAATTGTTGCGCTCTATCGAAATATTCAGCTAGAACACTTCTCTTCCCCCTGATTATATTTGATGACCATCAAACATAATCATAATCTTGTTACGCCTAAATATTCGATAGTGAAGTCATGTGTGGAGTGCGGTCTAAGCATGAGAGTCAACTACTAACTTCAATTCCAACAATCTCCCCTCATCAATATTGTGACATCATAAGTAACCTTGGTAATCCAACACTTCACTTGAATGAATCAAGGAAATGTTGTTTGTGTTTTTCGAAAACAAATTCCGGAAAAACACGATAACTACTAGATCACTTAGATTACTAGTTAACACTAATTGAATCATTAAACAATCATTTTCAAATTAGTGACCTACGTTCAGCGTTGGCTTGATGTTAGCACTGGTAGGATTTCCATTCAATCATTATGAAATACTTAATTTAAGTATCACTCTTGAATGTTCCGGCAATGTCACTAAGACATGCAATGTCACATAGACATATAAGCGACTCTTGTACTTTTTGTATCATTGATGTTTAATACAAATGTACTTTTGCGTCCTATGTGAGATTTGATGATATGATCTCATTTCTAGACTCAATTAGTGCTTTTTGGTTTTAGTGATCGGAGGCTGAAGCAGATGATTGGTATAGTTTTATACACGTAAAATGATATAAGTATAGAAAATTACCAAACTACCCTTGAGGACAAATGAAGAAAGGAAAATTCTCACAATTATATATAATAATACGTATATTTACCGGTAAGTGATTACCGGGTCGTGTTCCTCGAAGATTTATGAAATTGAGACCACGTTTGTTGTTTGGACAATGATTTGAATTGGTTCGAAGATGATTTGTTTTCTAAAATCCTAAAAGAGAGCAAATTAAAAGACAATTAAACCTAATTTTAATAACGGGAAATTAAACTTTAACTAAAAACGCAAAACGGGAACCCTAAACGGAGATTAAAAACCCTAAATTTCCAAAATTAAACCTAAAATGAATTTTTCTCTTTTAATAGACTAATTGACTAAAAAGTGAGTTTAAAGAAAACTAGAACAAAAACGGAGTTGAAATGAGCTTAAAAACACGAAAAACGTGAACGGAAACGAATCCTGTTGTTTAAAAGGTGAAATTTTGCAATTTTAACCCTACGAAAGCAAAACTATTTTTTCTAGGAACTATAAGAATAAAGAAAATTTTCTAAAAAAGAATTATATTTTTTTGATTATTTTTCTATTTTTATGATTTTTTAAAGTTTTTAATAAAAATAAATGTTAAAAAATACTAAACTAAATATAAAAATCCTGGAAAAATTATAGAAAAGATGAAAATAAGTCATTTTAATAAAAGCTACTATTATTGAAACTCAAGAAATAAGCTGAAAATGGCTTAAAAGACAGAAAAACAACTAAAACTAATTTTTTTGGCTTTTTCAAAATTTTAGAATTCAAAAAGCTTAAATAAGCTAAATTCTAAGAACAAAAAGCACTTTTATACTAATCCTAACCTAATAAGCTAGTTTAAGTAGAAAATAAGCAAAGGAAAACAAGTCATAATCTGAAAATCCAAATAAGCTCTTGATACATTCTGCATACCAAATAGTCCAAATAGCTACTTTGGGCTTAAAAATTAGTACACAAATATAACCTTATGAAAATCTAGCTTATACTACTAGAAAGCCTTACCTATAATACAGTTCTTAAAAAGTATTTTGAAATTCATTTAAGCTGAGAAAAATCAAATTGAAAAAGTTGTTTATGCAAAATACTCTATTTTTGATTTTTATGAAAAGATATGAACTAAATTGCAGGCTATAAAACAGATAACTAAATTATATTTGTAAACAAAAATAAGCCCTAACCTATCTACTTTAGCCTATAATCTACTTGTGCACAAAATTTCAAAAGCTAAATCCTAATTTTACTTACTAAAAATCTAGATTGAAATTGGCTGTTTTGGCTAAATAAACTGCTGATGAAGTTTGCACAAAAGTAAACTAAAACCAATCTTTAACAAATGCAGGCAAAAATAAATAACATGCTACACCTATGTGACACTAAAACTAAAGCAATAACAAGATCTAGGAAAGGATTGAACTAAAAATGCTAGTCTCACTGATTTAAGACCAACAGATTTAAACTTCTAATAGAAAACCTACTGAAAACTTGATTGAGCCTAACAAACACCTTAAATCCTACTCTTATAAACTCAAAGATGGATTTGAAATCAATCCAAAGAACCAAGTGATCCACAACAGCATTAACCAAAGTTAATGTTGTTTGAACCAAACACCCCTTTAAACAAATTCAAATCCATTTAAGCTTATGAAAAACAGATTTAATGATTAAAACTCAGATACAAGATGGTGCACAACTTTAAACAACTATATTGAACTTATAACAATAAGCAATTAAGTGAGAATCTATAAGCTACAAACTATGCTACTTATTTTTGGATTTTTATAGATTTTTAAGACAAATTATGAAAAACTAAGATCAAAGCTATACAAATAAAAAACAGATGATCAAACATAACTAATAAGATATAAAAATCAATTATAAGTACAAATAAGCAAGTAGATAAGCATAATAAGCAGATTCAAACTAGAAAATTAAAGACAGGCTTGAAACTGGTGTTTCATTTAAAAACAACTCTCGTGGAATCAACGGAGATTTAAAATTCCTCTTGATATTCCATTGATTTTTGAAACTTGGTGTTTCAAATGGAGTTTTAAATCTTGTTGACGAAGAAGATTTCCATTTGTTAATGTCAATTTGATGAAAATCCTGAAAAATTTGTTTCGTTTGAAAAATCTTCTTTCTTGTTGGATGGTTGAATCAAAGTACATCTTGTTTTGAATCGAAAGCATATCTGATGTGGAATTTTTGAAAGATTTCAAATGACTTTGCTTTGGCCTCCCACACTTGTTTTACCGGTGTAAAACGAGAGTGGTGGCAGTAACAAAACTGTTTCTTTCACTTTGAAACGTACTTGTCTTAAAATATTTCTTTTGAGAAGAGATGCTTCAAAAAGTTTATGGATTCCTTAATTGGGCTCCACACTTGTTTTACGGGTGTAAAACACGAGTGTGATGTTTCAAAAGATTGATTATTTTCATTTGAAGCTCTTGTCTTAAAACCCTTTTGAGGAAAAAATGTTTCAAAACTTTGAGATTTCTTAGAAATGATTCCTATCTTTTTGTAAAGAATAGGTTGTTAAACTGGAAAACCTTCGTGAAAAAGGTTTTGGATTCACCCGTTGTGAACCTTTTTCGAAATACTTTCTTAGGTTTTGAGGGATTTTGTAAAAACTTGATGTTCTATTTTTTGCCGTGGTAGAGAATCTAACTTCACTTTTAAAAGCATTATATGAATGTCTCAATTCATGATATTCTTTTTGACAAGAACATAATATCTTGATGAAGATGCCAATTTTGATTCAAATATGGAATTGTTTAAAAAGGTTCTTTATTCATCTTTAGGCAAAGATGTGTAGTGATGGTTTTGAAAAACTCTTTTGATACATCAACTTTGGGAGTAAACCATGATTTTGAAATTTGAGAGTTTATCAACAATTTATCAGCTGGTGGTTTTCCCAAAATTGAATGTTTATTAAACTTAGTTTGCACAGACTTTCCTTTCAGATTTTCCAATTGAGTTCTCAAATGATCAATTTCTTTTAAAAATTGATCTTTTTCAGCTTTAGAATCATCAAACCTGATGAGCAATTGTCGTTAAAGAACAACTTCGTTTTTTCAAGTTTTTCAAAATACGTGTCTTCAAATTTAGCTGTTTTGTTCGATCAATTCATGTTGAACATCATTAAATCTTTTGTTTGTTGAGTTAAAACCTTTTCTAGCTCGATCATACTTTGTTTGAAAACTCACATTTGGCATTATCTACAAACTTCTCCCACGATTACCTTGTATGATTCAGATAATATTAAACAGCTTCTTTTTGAAAAATTCAATCTTTCCGAGAATGTTTTTGAACTTAGTTTTTGCAAATTCAAAACAAATTGGGGGATTTCAGATTTTCTGCCTCGTCTTGTGTTACATTTGAAGTATTTGTTTGGACCCGTGACTTTTTGATTGAATTAAACAAGTTTTTGTAAGTCAACTTCAAGTGTTTATTCTCCTTAATTAATGACCCCACTCGATACTCCAACTCAATGTTTTTGGCTTCAATCTCATCAAAATCGTCCTTAACTTTGACTTCATCACATTGTTTAATCTCAACTTTTGACCTTTGAACCGATTCAAACAAATCTTTATAAGTCTGTTTCAAAATGAGCATTTTTCGAGTTTAGATGCCATAAAATTCTCAATTTTCTTTTTGCACTGTTTTTCAAAGAAATTATTTTCTCGTGACTTTGTGTTGAAGTGCGGTTTTCAAAAGCAATTCAGTTGCCTCAGATTTTGCAAATCTTTTTCCAATTCAACCATTTCTTCTTGATAATCCCTGAGTGACTTCAAATGATACATAGTTTGATCTCTTTTGAAATTATTTCCAATTTTATTCATGTAACTCACTTATTCCTATTTCCTTACAAGATGTTATGACAAGGATTCTTGATATCTGCAGTTACGGATGCTTCAAATGTTGATTTTAAACAAATCATTTGGTCTCTATTTCATCATAGATAGTTATCATTTTGCTCAAACGCATCTTTCATTTCTTTTATATCCCTTTGAAATAGATTCTGAAAGGCTTCAAAATAGGTTTGCCACTCTCGAAGAATGTATTTCCCTTCAATACAAACATTAAGTAACCTTTGTTCTTCTTTAGACGTATAGAAAATGCTTTTCTGTTTGCGATTCGTTTCATGTAAACAGCAATTTCTGTAATATTTGCCATTTCAAATTTCAAAGTCACAAGCATTGGTTTTTGCACTAGGCATTGATGCCATGCTTGGTTTTGTTTTAGAAGCAAATTTCTCAGAAGCCTAAACTCCTTCTAAACAACTTCTTTGTTTTTAAAACTTAGAAGTTATACAAGATGATGAACAATATGTAGGCTCGTTCGATACGCTCTTTTTGAGGAACAAAGTCTTTATAAAGTTTGTTCAACTTTTCGTAATCGATTGGTTGAATCTTTAACTCTTGAATTTTTTTATCTTTTTGAAACTCATTCATTTTTAATTGACTCTGTTCAGCATACTCAAAAGTTTCCTCAGAATCAAACATATGCAGTTGTACATTTTTTATCATTAGTTCTGAAAGCAAGAATACAACATAGGAATTTTAGCACAAGCCTTGTGAAAGACACCAAGAACGTTTTATCCCTACAACCAGACTTATGTAAAGTTATCCCCGAAAAGCTTTTTGTTCATTGTTGTAAGAAACGAAGTGTGTCAGTGATTTGCCCATTTTGCAAACAACATTTTCAAGATCTTGATTTTATCTTTGTAACTGAATAATATCATTAAGATATTTTTCTTCTTTGTACGCTGTTGTTTGTATTGATAATCGTTTTTTATTGTGTCTTTTGAGTAATTGAATTATTTTCCTCGTTTGATCCAGTTTTCATAATTGACACAACGCACACCCCACAAAAATATCCAAACTATCCACATACGAAACAAACAAAAATTCAACTTAAAATATCATGACGCAATCGAATATCTTTTTGGCAATTAAAAAACGTGAAACAAAACAGATATATCTCAAAAATAATGATGAAAACAATTTGAGCAACACAAGTTCAGACGCCATGTTACTATGTTTCCTCACTTTTTCATGCATGATACCAAGCCCAACTCTTTTAAAATTTTTTGGAAAACAATAAAGAAAAAAAAATTAAAAAAAATTCAAGCCCAAATTATGTAAAGCCCAAATATTACCCTACAACACACATACAATATAAGACTCTCACATACGCAACCCTAAACCTAAGAGCACTCGGTGTAGTAACGCCGGCAACGGCGTTGTCCGGCGTTACTACACCCCACCAACGCGTTGCCCAACGGCGTTGGGCTCGGCGTTGGCCGGCCAACGCGCGTTGGGGTGGTTTTAAAAAAAAATCATTTTACCCCCCTAACGGCTAGAATTTAAATTTTACTCTTTCCCCCCAATTTTGAAATGTTTCATTTTAGCCCCTAACGGCTAGTATTTATAAAAAAATATAAAAAATTAAAAAAATTTCATTTTACCCCCTAAAACGGCTGATTTTTAAAAAAAAAATTCATTTTACCCCCTCACTCAACTCACTATATATACAACACATTACCAAATACAAAATCACATACAAATCACAACTTCTTCAATACAAAACATCATCTTTTTACAATCAAAAAAAAAAAAAAATGTCTGAATTTCCCAACAACAGTTTCATGAATCTCCTCACCGGGTCGATGACGCCGGAACAGTTTCAACAATACCAACAAGAACAACAACAAGCTTTTTTCCGATGGCAACAATCACAAATCCTAAACCGTGATTTAGATAATCTACAACAAAACCCACCATCATTCCACTCAGAATCTTCCCAAACACTCACTCAACCTCAACAAGTCGATTCGCCAAAAAAAGGCGGTCGCAAGAAAAAAATGGCCCGAAAGGGAAAAAATGTTGAAGACGAGCCCCAAGAGCCGGTAGCAGCGGGCCGTTGGCTACCGGTCGAAGAAGAATTGCTTGCAACATGTTACGTGGCCGTTTCCGAAGATAATAATGTCGGAAGGTCACAAAAGCATGAGACGTTTTGGTATCGGGTTTTGAACGAGTTCAATTCGAAAAATTTTCAAAACCGTACGAAGGATATGTTGACTAGTAAATGGCATACGTTGAATGCCAATTGCCAAAAGTTCAACGCCGCGTACAAACGGGCCAAACGTTTGGGGAAAAGTGGCGAAAACGATGTGGATTATTTGAAACGGGCTCAAAGTATTTACCGTGACGAGCATAGAGGGGTCGCGTTTTCTCAAGAAGATGCTTGGGCCGTTTTGAGATTCCACCCGAAATGGGACGCACCGGAACAAGTTGACTTAACCGGAGACGTCCCGGGGCTAGCCAGGAGGATCTATTCGGTCACGATGCACGACCACGTCCGCCCGGCAAACAACGGCCCGCCAAGAAAAGCAAATCCGACGCAACGGCGAGCACCGGTGGAAGTAGCGCGTCGGCCCAATTCGGGGAGCTAATGGAGCAGGAGCTTCGTCTGAAACGGGAAGCCGCCGAAAGGGCTTTCGAAGCTCAAGCCGAAAAAGACCGCACACTAATGCGGTTGGAGGAGTTGAGGTTTCTAGCTACTAGCACCAAGGATTTGGACGAAGACGACGCCTATTGGATCAAGAAGCAAAAAAAATTGATCAAAAACAAAATGAAAAATGATTTGGGTGACGAGGACGACGAAGACGAAGACGAGTAGTTTTTTTTTTAATTTCGTAATGTATTTTTTTTTCGTAATGTATTTTTTTTTAATTTCGTAATGTGTTTTTTTTAATGTAATTTGTATGTTTAATTATGAATGAAATAGTTAGTTTGTTAAAATAATGAAATAATTGTTTAGGGGGTTTTATGAAAATAAAGAGGTGAGTGGTGTTATTTGGTGTTATGATTAGAGGAGTGGTGTTGGTGTTGGTGTTATGCTGATGTGGCGCTGATGTGGCACCCAAAAAATGGTGTTGCCAAGTTACGATACCTGGCACTCTAACCCAAAAGAGACCAGGGCGACTAGGCGATGGGGCAACTTAACCACAAGTCGTCATGTGTTCCTTATTTTATTATTTAAGTACATAATGTATAATTAAGACGACTTGTTTTATATTGTTTTACTTGTAGGATTTTAGGCAAATTGGCAACAGATTTTTATCAATTTAAGACAAGAAAAAGAAAAAGAGAGAAAGAAAGAGCCCCACCATTTCAGTTGATGTCTTAGACCATCTTGAATGTTAGTACTAAAAATACTTTTTACACTAATTTAATGCAAAAAAATAAAAAAAATTATAAATTTTCTGCTACAATATTAGCATCTTTTATATAATAAAGCAAAACGGTTTTTGATATGAGATTTTTAGATATTTTCTTATTAGGTAATTCATTTTTTGAAACTTCCTTGTTAGGTAATAATTATATTATCATTATATATTTTTTAAAGTTTTCAAATTAACAGAGCCTAAATACTTACTGATTTGGTAAAATTATTGTTAACAAACATACTTTTTGTGTCAATTTGTAGTCTCATAAATTGTGAACAAACGAGGCATGGGTGCGTGGATTCGTACCATTAGTGATAGGGGCTAATGTTCAGTGGTTGTGCAGAAATTCTGTCGAACATTGTTCAACATGCGGCCAAACATTTCATTATTCGTATCCCAAACGGTTTTTAGCAGTGACCTGAAGGACATTTCAGGGTTAGTAATGGGTACGTGAGGGGTGTATGGTTGACCACTAACAAAAAAAAGTCAAAAAGACCGATAGATGGTAGACTTAGGGAATGTTTGGTGGATTAAAATCCTCTTAAGTTGAGTCAAACATGATACATCATGTTCACCAATCATAAATTAGTTAATTGTATAAAACTTTTTCTTTTAATAAAAATCATAGGCCCACTTATTTATTTTCACTCACAATAAACTTAACATGATCAATCATGTTTGACCATAACTTTAGAGGATCTTTTTCCATGTTTGGTACACAAGATTGTCAAGAGATTATGCTTATTTTTAAAAAAATAAGCTACTTAAAATATAAGCTTTGTTTTGTAGACAAAATTATAAGAGATTATAAAAAAAATATTTTTTCATACTCTCTTAAAATCAAATGTTACTTCATGCAGCTTATAAAAATAATCTCTTTTCATAATTTCATCATCATCTTCATCTACAGCTCAATCTTCAGTTCCAGCAACAATTACTTTTGCCAAACATACCCTTATCATGTTTTTAAAACTAACTATGTATTTTGGGTACAATCGTATTGATGTAGTTTACTCTATAAACAATTAAGGGCCCGTTTGGTTGAGGGTTGTTGACCCACAGGAATACATTGATTGTTAATAATAATTGTTTGGTTTGTAAAAGTAATACTATGATTCACAAAAACAAGTACTGTACCGAATCTTGGGTGGGAGGGTGACTTTTGATAAAAGTGTGGGACCAGTCTATCAACTCTCTCTATCTCACTCATCAAATTATATTTCTCACTCATCTTTTTTTATATTTTCTTTATTATTTATATATTTTTATAATATATATTTTTCTATATTCCATAATAATACAGACCCCCAATTCCATTCTTTACCCGGTCCATACCTAATTGATATTTCAAAACACTAAAAAAATAGGGGGGAGCATGGTTCGGTTTTTGTATAAAACCGATACAAACCAAAAAATTTCGGTTTTTTATTTTTAGAAACCATTCGGTTCCGGTTTTGTGTCGGTTTGATTTTTTGGTTGTCGGTTTATTTTCGGTTTTTTCGGTTTCTATAAGATTTATCGAGCTTTGCTTTTAAAAAGTCGATTTTTTTGATGCAAGGTAAACAATTTTATTAATTACTAAAACTTTTACGTACAAATAGAAATCTCAGAGGTTCAGACAGTCCCTGAACATTTTTATACTAACCTATATAACAGACACAAACAACAAACAACAAACAAAGATACCAACCTATCCCTTATTTGCTAGAATTCTAAACATCAGCTCCTCATATTTTGGATGATCTCAAACATTTTCTCTGATAGTGCCCAACCATCAGAGAAAGAATAGACATATCAATTATCCTTTATATATTTGGAATATATCATAAACCAACACCTTCAAAGCTTAAAAGGAAACAATCCAAACAAGAACAACAAAAAAACATAACTACAATAAGAAACAAATGACATATAAAATCGTAAAAAAATGTTTATATGTTATAATGCAATACAATAACAAAGATAAAACCCAATAACAAAAAACTTTTAGAAGAGAACTTATCATGTGTCCTAAATGACATGTTCAAGAAGCATATGAAACAAAGAGTGGTTACGACATGATATAGTTAATCTAGTGGAGCATATTCATCGTCCATTAGCTTCGATCATAACTTATTTTTGTTCCCATGTTTATAAAGATGAGTCCGGTTTATATTGGTTTTTTCTAATGCTAAAACCAAACCGAACCAAAAACTTCTGTTTTTTTCAAAATTCGAAACCCGAACCATCGGTTTTTCAATCGGTTTCGGTTTTTGGGTTTTTTTCGATTTAGGTTCGGTTTTTGGGTTTCCTGCCTACCCCTGCTAAAAAATAACACACCAAAATTTCCAAATTTCATTTCAGTCTCCTCTTGTTAGTTACATAAACTTCATCTCCAACTGTACAACACACACCCCGCCACATCTCCGCCGTGTCACGACGGCCTTCAAAACCCAGATTCAAAATCACATCCTCTCCAATACCCACTTTTCACTTTTCACTATTTCAACCTTTTTCAAAACTTTACATAAACCCTAGAAAAACCTTTTTAAAAATGTCAGACAACATCCCTTTTGAAATCCAAATGGAAATCATCAAAAAGGTTTATGATGTCAAGTCATTGATTCAGTTCAGATCAGTTTCCAAACCATGGAAGTCTTTCATTGATAGCTCCGAGTTTATCAAAGGTTATGGTGCCCGCCACACGCAGCCACGTAGTCTTATTCTAAGTTTATCAACGGGTCCCTGGGACGAGTTAAGGTACATTTGTTTAGTAGACGATGATCACATTGAAACTTGTAAGTTACAACAACAAGAGTTAACTCCATTTGTTGCGTCTCCTTTGCTCAAACAATATAGTGTTTATAAGGTTTTTGGTGCGAGTCATGGATTACTGTGTTTGCTTGGTCATAATAAAGATAATTGTAGAACAATGGTTGTTATTTGGAACCCTTCTATCGGGAAATCATTTGGTATTGCCGTCCATAGATGTCGCCCTCTGATTGAGATCAAGATGGTATATGGTTTCGGTGTTTGTCCTGTTACTAGTGACCCTACCGTTGTTAAGGTTTTATGTGCAGCCAATATGCCTTGGCAAGTTGAAGTTTTTACATTGAGTTCGGGGGTTTGGAATGTGATTCCAAGTGGTAATTTGCCTCGTCAATCAATTAAACTTAACACCTCAACTCATGTTGTTATAGATAGGTTTATTTATTGGGGTGCTTGTGAAATGACTTCTGTTGATGATGGCAGATCTATCATAAATCATATGGTTGTGTCATTTGATTTGATTACCAAGGATTTCAAAGTGGTAGACCTACCAGATAGCTTAACAAACGAGCTAAATGGAACACGTGTGTTCGTTTCTAAGCTAACGGAGTCTCTTGTTGTGTATGGATCCATTTGTGAGGGAGCAGAAACTTGTAGTCTATGGGTGATGCAGCATGATTCGTCTTTTAGAAAGCTATTCACAATTGGTTCACCAATATGTCAGATATTGGGGTTTAGGAACAATGGTGAACTTATATTTAGAAGTGCAAAGGAGTTGGGACCGTTTAACACACTTGATGTTTATGACCCCTCCTCACAACAAATCATGAATCTTGGGTTTTTTGGACTACGAGGCTCATTCTTCATGGGCTCTTATAAGGAATCGCTACTTTTGCTTGATCACTCGGATTTACATATTTATTCTGATGATAGTTGATCAAAATGATGAAGGCCACATTTTAAGGTGTGGATTTACAAAGTACAAGTTACCTAAGGACGGAGGGGCCTATTTTGTAGCAAGGTGTGGAAAAATCACTTTCATCTATTTTAGTTTTTTTATGGAATCTTATGTGATTGCTAGTATATGCTACCTTTTTCTTTTCTTCAGATATGTGCTTTGTATGTGATTTTTATTATTCCATGGATAGTGTTACTTTTGCTCCTTGTCTTTAATGTTTTTTTGCTTCGTTACATGTTGAAATCTTGTTAGCGTCCTTTGCTTCGTTACATTCTCCTCTCGTTTTGCTTGGGATCTATTTTGAATAATCTGTAAATACAAACATGAGTTTATCAGTCATTGAATATGCGACATTTGAACGTGCAAATGCTTATGTGTGAACAAGAAATGATATTCATGAACTTTAACTCAGGATTAGAGGAGTAAAGGCATTAGTGGTGGTTAGGCGATGTTTGGAAAAAGTCATGAGTTTTTCTATAGGAGATTTATTGTTAAGGGTGAAAAGTTTCAATATATTAAACCGGAAAGTCTAACATATTGCCAGACAAAATACACAAAGTGTAAAATGACATAACAGAAAGTAGAAACAGAGCCGCGGCCAACAATGCTTGCATCAGTTGAGTACCAGTAGGTAACAACACAAAGTTCAACTATTTTGCTGTATCGTTGTATAAGTCTCTTGGAGAGCATATTTGATTGTGACTGAAGTTCAACTATTTTGAATATTCCTTCAACACAAGTTTGTCCCCATCATTCCCATGTCCGCTGAACTACTTAATGATCCGACAATACTTGGTAACTTTAAAGCTTATTAAGCGTTTGCGGCGGTTGTTATTAGACTTCTTACTAGCAGGTAACTACACAAAGTATGATAGTAGCTTCAAGAGCTTCTTTAATTAATCTCAACCTACTCTTTGTATGCAAGTCTCTTTGGTTCAGCATAAGTTTTCCCACACTTTTCCCTTAGCGATCCAGCAATAGTTGGTAACTCTCAGGGCTTCTTTTGGTTATTATCTAATATTTGATTCTCATAGAAATTTCTGTGTCTGGGAAACCTTTCAATTACAGAATCAGTTTTTTGTTTTGCCAGCTGTTATACCTGGTCTATATGAAAATGTTTTTTTGGTTATGAGGTTTATCTTAACAGAAGCGACCCTAAGATTGTTTAGATTACATATTTTTCAAAGTATAAGTTGCATCCTATGTCAAGTCGATGTTTGTAAGTTCACGGGTTTGGACTTTAGAGAACTCCAAAGTCCAAACCTTGAGCTACCTTGTAGATTGGTTTAAATGGACTGGCGTCGTTATGGTTGTCAGTCTCCATAATGCACATGAACAAACCAGGAACGGTGGTTGGCATGAGCAGCACAACTCTCAGGATTTCACTTTTTACAGCACTTCCACAGCCGAACGATGATCATTAGAGTTAGGCTTGTAAATTAACATCCGACTGTAAACCACTGCAAAAGAGTGGATAATAGTTTCTAATATTATTCTACAATTGCTGAATTTGCTTGGGTAAAGGAAACACGATTCTTTGACGCGTAAATTAACATCCGACTGTAAACCACTGCAAAAGAGTGGATAATAGTTTCTAATATTATTCTACAATTGCTGAATTTGCTTGGGTAAAGGAAACACGATTCTTTGACGCGTAGAGGCAACTGTTACTTTGTTTCTTGAAGTTGTTCTCTTAAATGATGGAGCTATAATATCTGACCACCAAACTCGAGTACCCGAGTTACTATTGCATACACTGCGACTGTTTGTGCTATCCTAGTATCGCACAGATGCCAAAACTTGACCAATTTTCTCAAGAAATGAAGCAAAATATTCAAGAGTTTGAACGTATCCTCAGTGAAAGTTCCTCTGACCCAGAGCTTCCACCCCAGTAATCTTCTTTTATTCTACTTTCAAATATGTTCTCACCCAATGTACTGTATTTTTGTGTGTCGGTAAAATTAATATTTTCGGCGTTGTCAGGGTTTAGAAGAAGCTGCTAAAGAGGGTTAATCACAATTACTAAAGCAAAAGCAGCTACTGTTTTTTTTTTTGGTGAAAAGGTGAATTTTATTAGATAATTATGTGAAAAACCAATACAGAAAGTAGTAGACATGCCTACATCCTTTAACAAACTGCCTAGAAAAAACAAGAAATACAACAATTCACTTCTCTGATAACAAAGGAGAATGATCTCAGATAAGACCAAATCTCGGATAAGGCAGCAATTCACATCTCTGATGATTGTCCCAAACACCAGATAATGCAGAAACAGCAATGCTTCAACAATTCACCTCACCAAAAACCATATACTCATGACTACATTTCCTAACTCAAATCCACCATAGAACATTCATATGAAGCAGCTACTGTTGGCTGTAACAATGTTGACAAAAAGTTAAGACAACTAGCTGATCTTAGAGAAGATGAAGCCAACTTTCATATGAAGCAGAGCGCTTTCCTTTACCAACTTTCAGTCCAAACAACACCAAAGAGTCTCCATCGCCTGTCAATGCGACTGACAGTCGAGTATTTTAAAACTTCTCCTGTTGATGCCGATCAATCAGACAGTTTGACAAGTCCAGAGTATGTTCTCGTATCTTATTCTTCTATCTAATTATTAGAAGTGGCAAAATGGGCATGTCGGGCTGGATGAGTCACTGGTCAAAATGGATCGGGGGTGACTGGAAACACTTTATATTTTAATTTTCAATAGTTTATAGTATGTTATTTGAAATCTGTGAATTCTAGTCTAATTTTTTAAACAATATGATCTAATATGTTTTACACATATAAAAACACTTTTGGTGACTTTCGCCTGATTAATATTTCCTTATAGCTTGGCTTTATGTTTAGCTCGTTTGATCCATGAGAGACAAAACATTACCCGAATTGACCCATAATAAGTAAAGAGTCAAACTTGCCACTTTCACCACTTATCGTCTCTTTCTATCTCAAGTACTCATTGATATTTCTTTTCAGGCCAGTGGGAAGCAGATGCATCATGTGTTGACGGATAAGCAGAGTTACTTTTCCATGAAAATGTGGTTTTTTACTATACTTACAAAGATGCCACAGTTCAAGTATTAAACATGAAGATCTTAACCTTCCGGAAGGTGGTCACGATAGAACTCATTTGTCAATGTCCCAAGAATTACGTGTCTCTTTCCTATCTACTTCCGAAAGCAGAACATAATATATCTCAGTGTTTTCTGATTGGCACTATGCTCTTCCAAAGATATTCCCTACTTTGAAGAAAATTGTTGTTCTTGATGACGATATTGTTGTCCAGCGTGATTTGTCAGAATTATGGAGTCTTGACATGGGTGGGAAAGTGATTGGTGCATTGGAATTTTGTGCAGTGAAATTGGGTGCAATTAAAAGTTATTTGGGGAACGAAAAGTACGATGCCAATTCTTGTACATGGATGTCTGGGTTAAATATTATTGATTTGGGTCAGTGGAGAAAACGAGATATTACTAGAAGCTATCGAAGTTTGGTGAAACAGGTCAGTTGTCTTCTGATTTGTTTGTTCATTTACATTTGCACTTATCGTGGCTAAGCTAGTTTGGTTGTGGCAATTTTGACTCATTTATGTAAGTGGAGGGATTACGGTTAACTTTTTACCTTTTACCCTTTACCCGTTTAATCCATTAAGGAAAAAATAATAACCTGAAGCGACCCATTCGTAAGTAAATCAGTTAAAATTGCCATCTGGCCACCTCTATGACAGTCAATAGCTTTTTTCGTGTAATGGCTATATAATTTGTTGACAATCCACTTTTCTTTTGTGAACAACAATTGAGCGAAATGACTACACAGGAGCAACGATGCTCACTTTTCAAGGGCTACTTGTTGCTCTTGATGACACATGGATTGGGTCATAACTATGGTATTAGTAATGAATCCATTAACAAAGCAGCTGTATTACCCTGGTTTGAGTTAGGCATTCCGAGCTATAAAGCTCACCGGAGAAAGTTTCTCAACAATGATAACCGTTTCTTGACTGATTGCAATGTGAACCCATAATTTGCGGTTCCTTGTTAAATTCAAGAATTGCAATTTTTTAAATGGAAAAAAGGGGCATGACATCTTGACCTGGTTTTAGAGGACGAGGATTTGCATGTGACGATCTCCGTGTATTTTTAGTCACTTGATAGACAAGGGGACTACAATTTGTCGATAAAGAAGATCAGGCTGCGACTGTGTTATAGGATTGAGAAAATTTCTGATGGGAATCCGAAGAGCCGGGCATTCTACTTTTCTGTATGGTGTTAAAGTAGGTAGGCGAGTCGTTACCCTGAATTCTTTTTTTATTTTCACGATTGTTATAATATATTTATTTTGGTAGTCTGTGCATTCATGGCATTAGGGATAGCACAATAATCCGATTACTTTAGACGAGCTACTCATATGTACCTTTTAGCTTTTGGCCTTGAAGGCTTTTAGGTATTAAGTTAATTGTTGTAATACACCAAGTGTTAGCGTAAGCGAATATTACGTACCCTCATTTTGTTTAGCAGTTCTTCGTTACAAGTAAACAACCAACTACTTCTAGACATTACTTTCACCAGTTGCTGATTTTCAAGTCTTCCTTTTAGATAAACTCATTTGTAACTAGTGAATTTCCCATAAATGGTTGATGCATGTCGGATGAAATGTCAGAAATTTGTGCCGGTTTAGGACCAAGTTCATCAAGAACCGAATAGGCGTGTTTGAATGCATGTATCGCCTAAACAAACATGTTTCAGATCTATAAATGATTTACTCTTAGATGGGTTGAAGTCTTAAATATAGGCTAGGCCGCTGGGGTCGATCATCTACGACCTAGTTATTTTCTGATCTAGTTTTTTAAGCTGATCTATAAACGCTTCTAACTCTTAAGTTTAGTTGTAAAACCGAAGTATGGTTGTTATTTTCTAATCTAGGTTTTTAGGCTGATCTTAGACAAGCATGTCACAAAACCTGTATCCTTATGATTGATTTCGGCTTATATTTCATAAGGCCTAATTTTTTTTAGCTTATTTTGAGACCTACGGACTTAAGTTAGAAACGAATGCCATCAAGTAGATGAACAAGATGATGTATGGCCATCTATTTTTTTAGCTTTTTCTTAAAGAAATTTGTATTTCTACCACTCATAAACACACTCGGTTTTGTATGTGGCTCTCAAAAGTGACATTTTGTTCTATCTATTCTCGCAGATTCATATTTTACCGATGTTTTTGAGAGTCGTATTCACAGAATTAAAATCGATAAAACGTAAATCACGAGAATAGATGGAACTATAAGCCATAACGAATCAAACATATATCAAAGAATGATGACAAATAACCACACATAACGATGACATGGTCCTAAACATTTATTTCATGTACAATTATCTAAGCAAATAAGGTTTTTCTTTACTCAAATTATCCGCTCAACGTGAATCTCTAACACAAATATACAAGAAATGTATATTTTGTAACTTTTAAACCTAAATTATCCTGTGAAAATAATAATATCCTTAAGTACCTAAGAACCAAACCACCTTAAAGTAAAGTGGTAGTTGTGTTGAGCTATAGGCGCCATCACATCAACTTTTTACCTTATAACATTCCTATAACAAAACACTAAAAGACACTATGCCCAAATAACTTTACCATAAAACACCACAGAAAAAACGTCAAAAGGTCAAAAAAAACCCCACTCACTCCACTTTTACATTTGAGAAAAGAAAAAAAAACATGCATAACGCTCGTTTTTCGAATCACATTGTCACCTAAGACGAGCGACCATGGTGCAGTGTTTGCGTATGACGTGCGTTACAGGCGCCATTTTGGCACCATAACGTGCCTACAACAAGAAAAGAATTCTAAAACATAAAAAAAGTAAAAGTAACTTCACTTTAAGCACAAAGAATGTAAAATAAAAGAAAGCATACACAAAGAGAAAAAAAAAGTTAAAAAGTTAGAATAAAAACAAAAATCAAACCACAAACAAAACTTTAATGCATTTACCCAATAACAAAATCCGATAAAAATAATAATGCGTTTTGAAGACCTATGTTTATAACTAGTTGTACAAAAATCGATTCAAAAAAATCAAATATACAAGATAACCGACTGACTGAAAAATATAACCGTTACAATTTTTTCCTTATAAAGTAACTATTTTACTATTAAATAAATACTTTACAACTTCTTTTAAGCTTGTAATAATAAAATCAACACTATGTTCACAAGTTTTTGCGTATCAATACTAATGACTCTAGCCAATTAATTGCACGTCAAAGTAAAGTCCATCATCAATACTCAACAAGGCCCATTATATAATTGCACAATTACCGTTTTAAACGACGGCTTATTGTGTCGGGCCGAAAACGATGGCCCAAAAAACAAGGCGCGACCCAGTGAGTAATATTTTTTTACAAAACGTACCCTCCAACTATGCGGCAAGTGACAAAAACAACATTCAACTTTTAGCTATTTATGACTTTTTTATATAATAAACTTTATTTATCAAATATGTAACACATATCTACCAACTCATTTAGAAAAAAAATACCGCTGAAATGATTTTCGAATTACGAACATAAACCAACATATAATACCTACATGTAATTTTTTATGAGCTGACTTATTTTAAAATCCCAAGCCCCGATAATCCTCTTGCCAAACATACCTTTTATCCATTGCATCTTCTTGAAAGCTAATATCTAACCGCAAGATTTGCTTCATTGTGTATGAACTAGGACTAGCTGAAACTTCTTGCTAGTCCATTGCCATTCCAAAGGTTCCAATTAACCTCTGCCATAACACACAATTCATCACGAGTGTACTATCGTTATTATAAGTGAACATTAAGTTTTAGTGTTGTTTAAATATCTATACCTCTTGTGGAAAACCACTCCAACCATTAACACCTGCAGAAGCCATGGGGCTCAAGATTCTATGTGGCAGCCCGTCGAGCTCAATGAACCCTTGACTTGACAATTTAGCGGATACCCGCAAGATTTCTATATAAAACAATGAAGTAAAGTTTATGACCAAAAGAAAAGAATGTTTCTTTGAATTAGAGAAACAAAATAGACGGGTTGGGTGACGAATCAAAATGGTTTCAGTTCAAAAAGAGTATTTGAGCACAGGTCGGATTGACCCTAAACACGTTTTGCCCAAATTCCTGAATATATACTTGTATCAAATTTGTTTTGTTAGTGCAAATATTACGATATTTAATCTATACGATCTCTTTATGTTTTGGTAATGACAAACATGTGACTTGTAATACGTAACGTAAAGTGCGCAAGTTACTCGTAATCACAAATCATCAATGCATACATGCATCAACATCTCTAGACGTCTCAAGTATGCATCAAGACGGACATTGATTTACATCCGACGTAAATCCCGTAAGGTATGTACAAACAAGCATTAACTTTTTATAAATGTAACAAAATAACTTTTTCAAAACTTAATTAGACAAATTATTTTTGAATTATAAAGAAATGTCTTATGTTGTAATTATTTTAAAATTCAAAATCTGGTTCTTTCCCCCCAAACATGTTACACTTTTACCAGACAAGTTTGTCACCACAAAAAGACAAAAACATGAGTGTCTGTCGAGGCGGTCCCTTAAATAGGCCGGCAGCCCCCTTAAATACCGGTGGCCCCCTAATATATCTGGGACTGCCGTTTCCTGACAGGCTATTTTTAAGCTCCTATAAATAGTGGGTCACCTCCAACTATTTTCATAACCCTTTTGTACGATTTTCTTTCAGTTCTTTCTCTCTTTAGATCTCACTAAATCTCTCTAAATCTTTGATCATTCAACTTGGTTAATCTTGTTTAAATGTGATCAAATCTTCTATCCCTTCCTCCCTTCCTTAAGTGCAAGAGAAGAACTTCGGTCATCTTCAAGATCCAAAGTTATGTAGTCTAGTTAGTTCAATTGTAACATTTGTAACTTATAGATCGAGTCCATGTCTTCTAATCTTTAGTAGTAGGTAGATCCAAATGATGTATATATTTGGATGGGTTGATTGTGGGTTGGTTAATATTTTAGGCCTTAAAATACATTGGTGATGTGGTAGATTAGTTCTAGCTAAGATTAAGACTCAACATCTAGCTTAGAGTCAGAAAATAATGTAAGCGACGCGGTTTATGTGTTTTGGCCATAAAACACAAGGTGTGTTATGTTGGGCCATAAAACATAACGGGTTTGGTTGTACCCAAAAAAGGACTCGACATCTAGCTTAGTGTCAAAAAATAATGTAAGCATTGGTATAAGGTTTTCTCCGCCAAAAGGGAGCTTGTTGATTAGTGAAGTAAATTTCGAGTTGGATACTCGAGGAGTGAAGTAGGACAAAGAAGAGCTTTGTGACCGAACCACTATAAATCATATTGTCGGTTTGCATTTTCTTTTACATTTCTCTTTACTTATGTCTTTACATTTATCGCTTTACTTTTACACTTGCATTGTGCTTATGATTGTGTGAATTATCGTGTATGTTGTGTTAGTCATGGTTGTGTAGCTCTTTGTAGTAAACATTGTGAGTGTGGATATATTGGTAGAATATGCGCTAGTAATTGTAAATCCATTATCGACACTTCTCATATTGCGTCAAACTTGATTGGTGATTTGATACAAATGATCTAGTCCGAAAACCTCTTCTGGAGGCGGTCCCTTTAAATAGGGCGGCCCCCTGATGTACTAGGCGGCCCCCATATATTTATGGGACCACCGGCAGAGAGTGATATAATCTTTGATCTTAATTTTTTTAAAGAAAACGTATTCACCCCCCTCTACGGTTTCCACAATTGGTATCAGAGCCAGGTCGCTCTAGTTTTCAAAACAAATGGTTTTTAAAATAGAGTACGATCCATGTATCAAATTACCCATGAAGGGGGATTAAATATGAAAAGTGTTTTGTTGTTTGATTCGTACTAGTTTTGTTATTAAATATACTTCATATAAGTGATCATAAGAGAATTTTGAATATGAAGATGATCATTATTCAAACAATAATCAATCTCACTATTTAATCCAATTACAAATTTGGAATATGAACATGAAATCGAGATTAGGATTTATCTAGATCATGGAAATATCAATCAACTAACCATAGATATTTTCTCGTGTCTACATGTTTAATCATCCTCAGTTATTACATGAAATCACGAAGTTGATTGTAAGACAACAAGATTAGTCATCAAATTGCAATTCACACTTGCAATGAGGATGTTTCATTGAGTCTAAAGTGTTCAAATGTTGTGTTATTAGCTATGGTCAAATTATACATGTTAAACTTAACACACTCTAAGTAGGATTGACGACTTATGAATTTCCATCGGGAAACTCATAAGTACTCCAACTTGATAAGCAAGTCTTGGATGTCATTTCTGAAAACTCAAACCAAGAACCCTTATAACTTATATAAGCTTCTCACAATAACCTAATTTTAACACCATCTCCCAAATAATGGGAAAATGATCCTTGCCCAAATTTGGCACCTCCACGGATCGATGGATCCTTCGTCTTAGATTCATCTTCGGTTTAGGTAGATCTGCCCTATGGCATTAGATTTAAAATCATATTCCTTTTGTGAATCTCTTGCTTAAAAAGTCCAACATACATGTAACTAACCTTTAGTAAATCATCATTATCTATACAAAGAAACATTCACAAGATCTATTGATGTAGATAACCTTAATTGGATTTCTTTCATATAAGACATGCAAAGGTGCATTCTTTGAACACTCTCATTATAGAGAATTACACATTGTCACTCTTAAGCATACTCCTAGGTTTTAGATGACTCATTCTCTCTTATACCTACAACAACTTGCTTGCTCTATCATTTAACCATAGAATTCCACACATCTTGATTAGGAATATGTGAACCAAAATTAAAGCATGTTAGTTGAGTCATGTTAGGCCCTTTATGAAAAGATTATACAAATTTTATCTTTGTTATACTTCATTAGGAAAATATAAGAATTTTTTTTGTCCAACATGAGAATGACTATTAGAGAATCTATTGCACTAGAAATTCAATTTGACCTAATGGTTGAATTGCTTCCAAGAGTAAAGTTGGGTTCGTGGTATAACCCGTAAAAATGGTCGTGTTTAGCTTGAATTGAGCACCTCTAGTGAGAGTCTCATATCCATTCTCTAATATGACTAAATGACTCCTCCTAAATATGCCTAATGATAGTCTACATTGATGGACTTTGTATCTCATTAGGAGTGCACACTAAGCAAGTAGAAATTAGGTTTCTCCTCAGTCAATCTAGACTACTTGCATTTCACATATTTGCTTTGAAGGTTCAAGATGATAACATGCTCCCACATAATGCAATTATATGCTTTCATGTTTATCTTAATTCTTAATGTTTATTTGCTTAGCTATTGAATGCATGTTTGTTGTAAAAGCGTTTGCCTTTTTCTAACAATTTAGATAAAATATCTCTTAGTTTATATAAATAAAACATGCTCCTAAATGCTAAATGCTAACATGTTTTACATGATGATTACATTTAAAATTATCATGTTTTGTTTGCGTCATCTTACATAACTTACATGTTAATTGTGCACCTACACTATGTTAGGTTGATGTATGATAAATAAGGTTTAGATGTCATACAGTCTTATACATTAATCTTGTTGATTATTGTGTTAATGCATGCTTAGATAAACTTGCATGCTTATATCTATATGTCTTATACATCTATGTATATATTTTCTCACATTAGAATATCTTTCTTCGCGTCCGGGTCACTAATCTAAATTTTCAAAAGAGTCATAAAATGGTCTTAAATCTTCTAGAGTATTCCTTCACATATTTCTTTAATCACTATCTTCCTTTCTTCCAAATAATCCACTCTTTGTCACAGAAAAGTTAGATGCAAATCTAATACCCTTCCAAGTAGGTTTGACAACTTAAATATTTAATCCAAGATATTCAAGTATCTTTAACTTGCAATCGCAAACGTTAAAGGTCATATCCGAAAATCCTTATTCAAGCCTTTTAACAACATTAGTTAAAACGCTCTCCTTTTCTTTTCGACGACAACACCTCTTCTCTTCGACGAAAACATCTTTCTCTTCGACGAACACATTCTTTCTCTTCGAAGAAAACATTCTTTCTCTTTGACGAAAACACTCTTTATCTTTTGATCACACCCCTTCCTTCTCACTCAACCACGCATCTACAACCATAGAGATGGCTAATCTCTTTCTTTTATTATTTCCGCTATCACCTTTAAGATAACCTTATACCTCGTCATAAGATTGTTTTATGAACATTCATAATACTCGAGAAGACCACCATCCGTCTTGATATTGTCAAGCTCGTCGCCTTCATCTTTGTTTGTTTTCTTCTTTATTATTGTTATTATTATTATTATTATTATTATTATTATTATTACGTGTTATTAGTTAGGTCAAATATACATGCTAAACTTAACACACACTAAGTGGATTGGACGACAGAATTCCATCGGAAACTCATAAGTACTCAAACTTGATAAGCAAGTCTTGGACGTTATTTTTGAAAACTCAAACCAAGAACCCTTATAACTTATATAAGCTTATCCTAATAACCTAATTTCAACACCATCTCTCAAATAGTGGGAAAATGATCCTTACCCAAATTTGGAACCTCCACGGATCGATGGATCCTTCGTCTTAGATTCATCTTTGATTTAAGTAAATCTGCCCTATTGCATTAGATTTTAAAACATCTTCCTCTTATGAACCTCTTGCTTAAAGGTTCAACATACATGTAACTAACCTTTAGTAAATCATCCATAATTATACAAAAGTAAACATGTCTCAAGATCTATTGAGGTAAATAACCTTAATTGGATTTCTTTCATAAAAGACATGCAAAGGTATATTCTTTGAACACTCTCATTATAGAGCATTACACATTATCACTCTTAAGCATACTCCTATGTTCTAGATGACTCATTCTCTCTTAAACCTACAACAACTTGTTTGCTTTATCATTTAACCTTAGAAGTCCATACATTTTAATTAGGAATTATGCGAACCGAATTAATGTCCAGTTAAGTTGATCATGTTAGGCCATTTATGAATAAACAATCTTTATATTTGCTAACGAACTTCATTAGGCAAATATGATTTCTATTTTGACTAACATGAGAATGACTACTGGAGAAATCTATTGCACTGAAAATTCAATTGACCTAACGGTGGAATTACTTCAAGAGTGAAGTTGGATTCGATGGGTAAAACCCATAATAATGGTTGTGTTTAGCCTGAAATGAGCACCTTAGTTGATCAGGTCCTCATATTCATTCTATTACTTTGATTAAATGCCTCTTCCTAAATATGCCTAATGATAGTCTACATCGATAGACTTTGTATTTCATTAGGAGTGCACACTAAGCAAGTAGAAATTAGGTTTCTCCTTAGTCAATCTAGACTACTTGCATTTCACATATGTGCTTTGAAGGTTCAGATGATAACGGTGCTCAACGTAATGAAATTATAGCTTTCATGTTACTTAATGCTCAATGTTTATTTGCTTAGCTATTGAATGCATGTTTGTTTTAAAAGCGTTTGCCTTTTTCTAGCAATTTAGATAAAATATCTCTTAGTTTATCTAAATAATACATGCTCCTAAAATGCCTAGATGCTAACATGTTTTACATGATGATTACATTTAAAATTATCATGTTTTGTTTGCGTCATATTACATAACTCACATGTTAATTGTGCACCTACACTATGTTAGGTTGATGTATGATAAATAAGGTTTAGATGTCATACAGTCTTACACATTAATCTTGTTGATTATTGTGTTGATGCGGCAAAAAAAAAAAAATGCTAGATAAACTGCATGCTTATATCTAATGTCTTATACATCAGTATATATTTTCTCACACTCGAATATCTTTCTTCGCGTCCGGGTCACTAATCTAAATTTTCAAAAAGAGTCACAAAATGGTCTTAAATCTTCTAGAGTCTTCCTTCACACATTTTTTTTAATCACCACTCCTTTCTTCCAAATAATCCACTCTTTGTCACGGAAAAGTTAGATGCAAATCTAATACCCTTCCAAGTAGGTTTGACAACTTAAATATTTTATCCGAGATATTCAAGTATCTTTAACATGCAATCGCAAACGTTAAAGGTCATATCCGAAAATCCCTATTCAAGCCTTTTAACAACATTAGTTAAAACCCTCTCCTTTTCTTTTCGACGACAACTCCTCTTCTCTTCAACGAAAACATCTTTCTCTTCGACGAACACATTCTTTCTCTTCAACGAAAACATTCTATCCCTTCGACGAACCCATTCTTTCTCTTCAACAAAAACATTCTATCCCTTCGACGAAACATTCTTTCTCTTTGACGAAAACATTCTTTCTCTTCGAATAAAACATTCTTTCTCTTTGATGAAAACACTCTTTATTTTTCGATCACACCTCTTCTTTCTCACTCAACCACGCCTCTACAACCATAGAGATGGCTAATCTCTTTCCTTTACTATTTCTGCTATCACCTTTAAGATAACCTTATGCCTCGTCATAAGATTGTTTTATGAACATTCACAATACTCGAGAAGACCACCATCTGCCTTCATCTTTGTTTGTTTTTTTCTTTATTATTATTATTATTATTATTATTTTCACGTATGAAACACACCAAAGATACGTCACCATTTCCTTCGGGACAATGTTCAAATGGAAACATCTCCATTCGAATAGGTTGCGTCTGAAGATAACATCGTCGACATTCTTTCTTTACCCATCAACCGCAAATCGTTAAATTGTATTTGTCTAGGTCCAGGAATGATGGAACATATTCCGTAAATCTTTCTTTTCTATTATACTAGTCTCGATTATAGTCTATTCTCTATTCCATGTATCGTGGCAACTTAACTACTTCATCCGAAGTACTTTAAGTATTTTTAATTAGCGAAATGCAAATTAAAATCTCACTCTTTTCACAAAATTCGTCAATCCCTAAACTCCTCTCCTGTTGGCGGTCCGGCGGCCCTAGATCTATTCTGGCGGCCCCCAGATATATCTGGGACCGCCGGCAGCAGGCTTGAGATATTAGTCATTTCTTTTCAAATCATTAAACAAACACACCCTCTCTTTTTTCTGCTGCTAAGATCTGACGTCTTTCCTACACCCAAACCTATACCCAATATCTCTCTATAAATCAATGGGTCATCCTCATATCCTAACACTCACAAGCATCCTTGCTTATGTTGTTAATAGTCAAGTGAATTTCATAATGGAATGCGTCTCATTCTTAAATACAATCCTTACAATCGTCATACTCACAAATCTCCTCACATCTTGGTCCTCACTTCTCTTAAACCTCTTTTCTCACCTCGAATGGTGTTTTCACTTCTAAACGGTTCCTCTTTTTCTCAATAATCTTCTCACTTCGGATAGTCGTCTCACTTCTAATAGTCTTTTTACTTTCGACGTTTCTTCTCACTTTTAAACGTTCTTTTTCACTTCTAATAAGTCTTGTCTCCTCTAACGTTTCCTCTCACGTCTAAACGTTTCTTCTCTTTTAATAGTCTTGTTACTATTAAAATTCCTCCTATATCTCTCCTAACTTAATTATTTCATCCAAAATATTTAAGTAATTTGCGAAATGCAAATGTCACTTCTTCATTAAACTTGCCACTTTCTAAAAAGTGAAGAACATAAAGAAGATATTCAATCTTCAAGTGTTATTGAGCCTCTCATTATTCTTCCACCATGAAAGAACTACCTCATTTCACATCTCACCTTTGTTCTTTAACATTGTCAACCAACAAAACACCAAACAAACCTTTGAATTCCCAATCATCCACTTTTGTCTTGATAGGATCATATGTACATCACTTGTTAGTGCAAATGATATATCAATCTTTTCTATCAACCTCTCGTCAACACGTTCCTTCTTTAGTATAACTCATCCTTTCCCACTTTTCGGCTCTAGGGAATCATTTTCATTCACATCCAAGAGCACATCGTCTCCATCCTCGTCTTATTTTTCTTTTTATTCTTTGAGAGTATATATATATATATATATATATATATATATATATATATATATATATTTTGCTAAGATATCAAGTGTCATTCGTCAACTTTTAAAAGGGTCATTCTCATAATATTTTTATGTCAATCAATCCAATTCTCGTTTATCAAAAGTCGGTCTAATCTTTCTCTGTAAACATACGTCTTGAGTCTTTTAATTATATCATTTAGATTGTTATTTTTTTAAATAATGATTGCATGTGTCTAGCTTTTAACTTTCTTTCAAAAGTGTCATGCTTTAGAATAATAAAACCTAGAAGTGCATGTCTAGTTCCCCGCTAATGTTTTGCTATATGTATATGTGCACTTGTCTACTAACTTTGTTTTGTAGCACAACAATATCTTGATTCCTTAGTGCCCCAAACAAGGGGGAGCATACACCGAGGAGGAGCACTTGCAAGTGTTTTGCTCATTTAAAATGCATCGAACTTCTTGAGCATCGATGGTAATTAGTTGATCCATGGATCAACTAGATTCAATATACAAGGAATGCAACTATCATGGGGATGCAATAAGCAAGGGGGAGCTATGTGGTTTAATAGCATGGATTTAGTTTAACCATGATGATAGAAGACTTCACTAGGATGATGCAAGCTCACCTTTATAGGAAGATAGGATTAGGGATTGTCAAATACGATGAGGGGTTTATTCATACTTCATGTAACATTTCTTAATTTCAGGTCATTTTACGATTCCTATTATTCGTCACTATTTATTTTGGTCCGATACACTTTTACTTTTAATGTAACTTTTAAGCTAAATCGCGTAGACTAAAAATAATCATTCAACATAAACGCTCACCAAATAAGTTAAAGTTTACATCAATTAAGTGTTATATAATTATTAAGAAGATAATTATTAACTTTGTGTATTTTATTTTTATTGGTCACATAAAAGGCTTACGTTTCGCAATAAAATACATTTAGTCACACCTCGAAAATACCTAGACTTGCCTAGACTCAAACCAATACCCACTTTAAACCTTAAACACAAAATAATTCAATTCTTGTGTTATCAAGCCAATATGTCCGAGTATAGGTAAACAAAAACCATAATATAATGAATTCCTACACTACATTGTACAATATCATTTTAATTAAGACTTGTACCATTATAATCTTAACAAGATTTTGAAAACCCTTCTTCCCTCCATAATTCTACACGTCCCATACACAAATCAACTAGAAAATCTCATTTTATCTTCCTAACTACATTTACATCCTAGGTTAATTAAACCTTGTACTTAATGTCTCTACCTAGCCTAATACACATTGGATATTAACCACTTTGGATCCTTTATACCCCCGTTGATACCCGTGGTAACAACAACGTATACACATCATAAGATCTTTAAAATCCTAGTAAATCTTGTACCTTGATCATATAATTAAGAGGTATACTTAAGAGGTGTTAGCAAAACCATTGGAGATTAACTAGAAACCACAAAACCACCTAATAGGGCACGATTTTGGTTAGTGTAGGAACTAGGAAAGCTAACTAGCTCATAAGCCTATATATACCCATCTACACTTAACATATAACACTTCTTTAAACTCATAAACACACAAACACTCTAAGCAAACAAACCATTTTGTTTCTTCTCTTGTTTTAGGTTATAAACTGCGACAAACACCCTCACAATTCTTATTCGAACGTAGAATTAGTGCTAGGGTCTTCATACCAAACCATAAGGGAGTACACGAGCCAAGACTTGGTTAATGGTATAAGATTTGAAGCTTGGGTTTGGTATATGATCGTGTATACGATTTGGGTTGTCATTCTACACGTCCAAACTCGAAAACAAATCGCTAAGACCTTTGTAAGTCAAGTCCTAACTCATGTACATTCATATCTCATTCGTTTTCTTCTTATCTATTCGTACGGGTCATGATAACTTGTGTTTAACAAGTTAATGTGAGCGTGAACATGCATGGTTCAACCCATGCATAGTACACATACATATGAATACGTATACAAGACTTGTGTAGTGCTAGGACACGGTAAAGTATGTACAAAATGATTTAATATGGGCTAAACATTTTCATTTAACTTTGAGTAAGGAAACCAACGTAAATGCTATCACTTATACTTGCAATACTTAAAGTTTATACGTAAACTTTACTTAAAACATGATGTCTTGGCTTGGGAACATATAAACTAGCGTATAGAACGAGTACATGTGATAAAACATGATTAAATAGTAGCCTAATGTGCTTAACGAAAATCTAATTAGACCTTAGAACCACTAATAAGCTTAAGGGGTCACTAACGGGCCTTGTTGGGCCAAACAATCCATTATCGAATGTTAAATTGGCTAAACAACCCGTTAGTTAAGGCCCACAGCTTATTAATAAGCTTACTTGAACTTATTGAAGGCTTATGAGACTTATTGAGCTCGTTTGGATTGGTAATACACGAAAGAGGCCTTATTAGGTTCATAATGGGCTGAAAACCCCATTAACGAGGCTTATTAGCTTATTGAATAAGCCATACTATAAAAACAGCTTAATTATAATTTTAAGTACTTAATAAGACTAGGAAAAATAAGCTATATCATGTATAAACCTTTTTGGACTATTCGAGCTAGAATTATCAGGCTAACAAGTCCAATAAGCTCAATATAAGCTCATCCAAGCTTATTTATAAGCTACCACAGCTTATGCAGCTTATTGAGTCATTTATAAACCTAGAAAGGCTATTGGACCTATAATGGATCAACTTGAACACGCGTAACCCTTATCGAATTCTTAATGGGCCCAAAAGCCCATTAACAAGCTTATTGGCTTATAAATAAGCCAAGCAATAAAAACAGACCCGTAAGTGATTATTGAGGTAAGAAAAATACGTTGGATCATATATGAAACCCTAATGGACATTTAAAAGCCTTCGGGTTAAGGTTATTGGACTAACAAGCCCAATAAGCTCAAAATAAGCTCGACCAAGCTTATTACTAAGTAAAATAGTTTCAATAAGCTTAAATAATCTTAATAAGGGCTTATGTGCCTTTGAAAACTATATTGGACATTTAAATTGCTTATTGGACCTTAACGGGCCCAATAAGCCTAAATAAGCTCATCCGAGCTTATTTATAAGCTGCCACAGCTTATATGGCTTATTGGAGCTTAATAAAACTTATTTCCACTTGTTAGAACTTAAACGGACTTAAAATGTGATTTTTACAAGTTTAGGGACTAAAAGTGTCAAAGTGCAAACTAGAGGGTGTAAACTGTAAATATTGATTTTTATGAGTCCAAGGACTGTTTTTGACATATTTCAAACATAAGGTGCTATTTTGGAATAACTTATATTAAAAGTATAACTTTTGTAAAGTTAAAGGACTAAAAGTGACAACTTGGAAAGTTAGGGGTTAAAGAGTGTAATTTAACCAAACTTAAATAAAAGGACTAAAGTTGTCAAACTTAGAAACTTAAAAGTATGTTATAAAACTTAAATGATTTTATAAATACTTGAAGTGTCGGACTGGACTTAATATAATAAAAGTATTATTGTATTTAAAGTCAAGGTTTATCGGTGTATAAACTATCAGGTTAATAAATGTATATTTATTAACGATATCTATCCTTAGTCGTATACCTTCCCAAGAGCCAACAAGTAAAGACAAATACAATAAACATGTGCACCACCACACAAGTGATAACAATATATATAAACTAGCAAATTATTGTAGTTTACACATTAAGTCATTAGTCTAAACTTGTAGACTAAGACTGACCGTATTTACCTAGGTATTTGACGGTGTGATTCACTTGCCATACTTGGATATATTTAGCATTTTCAGAGGACTACTTACTAAGGTGAGTTCATAGCCCCATGTTTTACAATTATTTAAATGATTTACATCTTTGGGGTGAGAACATGCTTTGTTTTACAAATTGGACGCAAGTGCACATTTTATACTATGATTACGTGTTTGCCTAAGTAGCGATAACCCACTGAGCCCTTATCATGAACTGTCAATTACTAGATTATGAGCGCGAATGTTATAAATAGATCTATTTGGGATTGACATCCCCGTTTGGGTGAGTAGCGCTCACTGTGCCGGGTTGCCGGACAACAAACGTATACCATGTCGGATTTGGGATGTTGCGGGTTAGAACATCATTCACGGGCATTTATTGGCAATTTATTGCATTCATACATGTCGAGCTTTAGTGTCATGAGCTTAGGAAAACGTAATTACTTTTTATGATGTTTGCATCTGTTGCTTAATCATACACTTGGAAATCTTGCGGTTCTTCAATTGATTTACATAAACCTATGAATTCACCAACTTTATGTTGACGATTTAAGCATGTTTTCCTCAGGTCAATAAGGCACGAGGTGCCAAGATACATTGGGGTCACTCTTTGAAGAGTCAGTACTAAAGATTTAGGGCGTATTACATTTTAGGAACATTTGTTATAAACCGAAATCTTTACTTATATTGTCGAACAATTTAAAGCCATGAGCTTATGTAATGAACAAGTATTTGTTAATCCGATGTATCTTTTTAAAATGACACGTTTAGTGGTCGTTCTCATATCTTGTGCTATTGATCTATGAAGTAACGCCCTCGGATATTTAATATTCCGCTGCCACCCAGATTTGAGGGTGTTACAGATTGGTATCAGAGCCAGGTTATAAAGAACTAGGTCAAAAAGTTTTTGTCTGGATTATAACCATTTTCAAACACTGCACCCAAAAATGGGGTTTGCACGCGACATACATACATTACTTGTTTGCATCTAATATATATGCTTACATGACATACACTGTTTTAGCATTAGTAGTTTACTAAGTGCTTGCATAATTGATATACGCGTATATAAATTATACTACGTATATTACTATAAGAGTCTTATAATTAATACTTATATAAGTTATTTTTGTTTTTACAGCAGTCATGTCTTCTGCATCATCTGCGGTTACCTACACTTCCGTCTACACCGACTCTGAGCCAAGGAGGGTATTTTGGGGAGCCGATGAGGAGATATTTGATGGAGGTTCTCCACGAGTTATCGTATTAGGATACGATGGACTCCCTATTCAGCCGGTAGCCTCACCATCACCAGATTACATACCAGGCCCCGAGGAGCCACGGACACCACCAGTACCACAGGACGAGGATGAGCGTAAGCCTATGTTCATACATCCACATGATCCTGACTACGTGCCAGAGCCTATATACCCTGAGTATATACCATTGGAGGATGAGCATGAGTTTCCGGCTGAGGAGCAGCCATTACCTCCTGTTGTTTCACCTACTGCTGAGTCACCAGGATATGTTGTTGAGTCGGATCCAGAAGAGGATCCAGAGGAGTATGAGGATGATGAGACAGAGGATAGTCCTGTTGACTATCCCATGGACGAAGGAGAGGATGGAGATGATGATGACGGTGATTCATCCGGGGATGACGCCGATGATGAGGATGAGGATGTGGATGAAGAGGATGGAGATAAAGGGGATGAGGAGGAGGAGCACTTAGCTCTGGCCAACTCCGCTGTTGTTGTACCTACTATTGAGCTTGTTTCCCCACCTGAGGGAACAGAGCCTGTTATACCACCACCCTCTACTGACATTACTACCACTGGAGCTAGGATTACTGTCCGGCTTCAGGCTTTCATATCCCTTCCACCAGAGGCAGAGGTTGAGAGACTTCTAGCCATGCCTACTCCACCACCATCACCACCTATCTCACTATCACTACCCTCTACAGGGGAGCGCCTTGCTAGGTGCATGGCCCTATCTGCACATTCATCACCACCACCTGTACCATCACCATTACTACCATCATCTGGGTGTCCAACCCAAATCCAGACACTCAAGATAGCCTCCACCCAGGCCCTTGTTGATGCGGTTACTGCCGCATTACCATTACCTCCACTACCACCACTACCACCATCTCTATACATACCATCACCTGTTGACCGTAGGGATGATATTCTCGAGTCTGAGCGGCCACCTCGCAAGAGGTCATGCTTGTTTGCTCTAGGCTCCAGGTATGAGGTCGGGGAGAGTTCTACTGCTAGACCCACCAGAGGTCGAGGGATAAACTATGGGTTTGTCAGCACCCTAGATGCTGAAAAGAGACGACGAGGGATTAGAGAGGTTAGGTATGGTATTAGGGATACTTGGGTGGATCTGGCAGAGGCAGTTCCTGAGATAACACATATGACAATGGGAGAGGTCAATACTAGGGTCACAGAGCTTACTGAGCTCCATGAGCATAATACATAGGACTTATATGCTCTACTAGAGGATGCTTAGGATAGTAGGACTCGCATAACACAGCGAGTCACTATGGGCGGGTCGACTTACTTATGGGGGATAGGATGAATCTCCAGGAGACGGTGCTCATTGTGGAGGAGGAGGCCTATGCTTCCTAAAAGGCTTGGGCTCATATGATAGAATTGAGTCAGGCGGTCCATTATGAGCTTTAGACCCACCGTGAGTAGGTATATGCACATGAGTCTCAGCTCCATGCACATCAGACACATCTACAGTTGCAGGGTACTCTTATTCAGACACAGCACCTGGTACATGAGACTCGCTCCCAGATGCAACAAGCTGAGATGGCAAAGCTTTGAGAGACTGACCGTAGGCGTCAGACACATATGGTAGAGACTCTCCGTGTGATGAGAGACATGAGGCGAGAGATGGGTGACATGTAGGCCGAGTTGTTAGCACTGCGAGAGCAGCGGAGGAGAGCTAGGCAGCCAGCACCAGATGCTAGAGTTCCAGATCACCAAGATGCTTTTAGGGATGCTGATAGTCACATCTAGTAGTTTATGTCATTTTACTTTTGCTAGACAGTTATTCAGCCATGTTAAGTATTAGGGGTTCTCCCCGCTAGCATAACTTTAGATATTTTGTATTGTATTTTGTGTACCAAAAACTATTTCATGTAAAAAATTTCCAAATTATGAATGAAATAGATGTGTTACTATATACCTCTCTTGTGTTCTTGTCTCATCTGTAAATTATTGTATATCTCGTTATGATTATGACATCACGTTTTGTCTCTTGTGATTTAGATGAATTATGGCACCCGTGACAAGACGAGGACCAAATACCTCACCTAACAACACCAACCCAAATAACATGATTCTTGAATCCGTTCAAGCTATGATTGATCAAGCTCTTCTACGAAACTCCACCAATGGAGATGGAAGCCACAGTTCGCATGGGGATAATCGAAGGAATGTGCAAACTGCGCGCCTTTGTTTCTACGCTAACTTCATGAAATGCCAACCTTTAAACTTCAAAGGGGCTGAAGGCGTTGTCGGTTTAACCAGGTGGATCAAGAAGATGGAATCTGTAACATTTCGTATTTTCAGGACATTTACGACGCTATTTAATTCACTATTTATTTTAATCTCGTACGCGTTTACTTTTAATTCTTATTATATAGTTAAATCGCGTAAGCCAAAAATCAACAATTAGCGTAAACGGACACCAAACGAATTAAAGTTTTCATCAAGCAAGCGTTATATTATTTTACGAAAATGATTATTATATTTTTTTATATTTTTATTGGTTACGTGAAACGTTTACGTTTCGTAATTAAATACATTTAGATATATCCGGAACCACCAAAACTTCTCTACGCTTCAACAAATACTTATTTTTATACTCGATACCCAAAGTTTCATTAAAAAAAAATTACACAAGTTAACATTTTTAGTCACATCGTACATAAAATAAACCAATTAGGACCATTCATATTACAAGTTTATGCATTATGCCTTAAACTATACATTTGTAACTTCAAACAAAGCAAGTATTTCACCTCAATATAACAAAGATATTCCTAGCTTTTTTTCCCCTATATTCAGCAACAATTGTCCACAAGAGGGGACAATGAGCACACTTGTTATCAATTTGAGTCTTGTTAAAATCTTGACCAACTATTACCATGATTCACTCCCCTATGTTCCCAACCGTCCCATCCCCCTTTGTGTCTTCTAAGCTTTGACTTACCAATAGTATAATTGACTAGTCCTAGTAGTATTTACTCATGCATAAATGTTGCTAATACTCAGAAGGGCAATGGGACAAATCCCAAAGGAAATGGTTGTTTTGAATATGGAGCTCCAAGACATTTCAAGAGAGATTGTCCCAAGTTGAAGAATAAGGATGGGGGAAATGGGAGTGCACAAGGCTGGGTATACGCAGTTGGAATGCAGAGAAGAATGGGAATGCATCGAGGAACCCGGACTCCAATGTCGTCACGGGTACGTTCCTCTTAAACAACCGCTATGCATCTATCTTATTTGACACTGGTGCCGATAGAAGCTTTATAGCTACTGCGTTTGGTTCCCTGATTAACATTGCCCCAACTCCATTAGAAAATAGTTATGACGTTTAATTAGCTGACGGGAAAATAGTCGGGATAGACACTATTATACGGGGTTGCACTTTAAATTTCTTAAACCATCCGTTAAACATTGACCTAATGCCCGTAGAACTGGGTAGTTTCGACGTTATTATCTGCATGCATTGGTTAAGAAGGTGTCACGCCGTGATCGTATGTGATGAGAAACTTGTTCGAGTTCCCTATGGGAATGAAACCTTGATTTTTCATGGTAACAAAAGTAACGACGGGAGAGAATCTCGGTTGACCATTATCTCATGTTCAAAGGCTCAAGAGTGCATGGCAAAAGGATGTCAGATCTTTTTGGCACAGATATCCGCCAAGAAAGAGGAGGACAAGTCGGAAGGAAAGCAACTTAAGGATGTACCAATCGTTTGAGATTTTCCTGAAGTGTTTCCCAAGGACTTGCCGGGTCTTCCTCCAACTCGACCAGTGGAATTCTAGATCGACTTAATTCCAGGAGCCACGCCTGTAGCTCGAGCACCGTACCGATTGGCTCCATCCGAAATGAAGGAATTGTCAGAACAACTACAAGAGCTTTCCGACAAGGGCTTCATAAGACCTAGTTCCTCGCCTTGGGGAGCCCTGGTCTTGTTCGTCAAAAAGAAAGATGGGTCATTCAGGATGTGCATCGAATACAAGGAGTTAAATAAGCTAACAGTAAAGAATCGTTATCCACTCCCGAGGATCGACGATTTATTCGATCAACTTCGAGGATCCAGCATTTATTCAAAAATAGATTTGAGATCGGGTTATCACCAGCTGAGAGTACGAGAACAAGACATTCCAAAGACGGCATTCCGAACTCGGTATGGTCATTACGAGTTTCAGGTCATGCCCTTCAGACTAACAAATGCACCTGCGGTATTTATGGACCTCATGAACCGAGTGTGCAAGCCCTACTTGGATAAGTTCGTAATTGTTTTCACTGATGATATACTTTTTTATTCAAAGGACAAGACAGAGCACGAAGAACATCTTAAGGCAATTTTGGAATTGCTTAAGAAGGAGAAGTTGTATGCCAAGTTTTCAAAGTGTGAATTTTAGATTCCGAAGGTACAATTTCTCGGTCACGTCATTGATAGCAAAGGTATTCATGTGGATCCAGCCAAGATAAAATCTATCAAAGATTGGGCATCTCCTAAGACACCGACAGAGATCCACCAATTTTTAGGTCTTGCTGGTTACTATCGAAGGTTTATTGAGGGATTTTCGAAGATTGCTAAATCGATGATGAAGCTTACTCAGAAAGGAATCAAGTTTGACTGGGGAGAAAAGGAAGAAAATGCTTTTCAGTTAATAAAGAAAAAGTTGTGGAGTGGGCAAATTCTGGCTTTACCTGAAGGAAGCGAAGACTTTGTGGTCAATTGTGATGCTTCACACAAGGGTTTAGGTGCTGTATTGATGCAAAGAGAGAAAGTGATTGCCTATGCTTTTCGACAACTAAAAATTCATGAGAAGAACTACACCACTCATGATTTAGAACTTGGATCGGTGGTGTTTGCTCTAAAGATATGGAGACATTATCTATATGGAACTAAATGCACCGTGTTCACCGACCATAAAAGTCTACAACACATTCTTGACCAAAAGGAGCTTAACATGAGGCAGCGTCGTTGGCTAGAATTGCTAAGTGATTACGATTGTGACATCCGTTATCACTCGGGGAAGGCAAACGTAGTGGCTGACGCATTGAGCTGTAAGGAATGGACTGAGCCATTGCGTGTTCGAGCCTTAGTTATGACTATTGGCTTGGATCTCCCCAAACAAATACTAAAAGCTCAGATCGAAGCCCTGAAACCAGAGAATCTTAAGAAAGAAGATGTAGGCGGTATGATCAGAAATGATATACCCAAGGAAAAGTTAGAACCACACGCTGATGGAGTTTTATGTTTAAATGGCAGGAGTTGGTTACTTTGCTATGGCGACTTAAGATTCGTGATTATGCACGAATCCCACAAGTCAAAATATTCTATCCATCCTGGTTCCGACAAGATGTACCAAGACATGAAAAACCTATATTGGTGGCCCAATATGAAAGCTGACATCGCCACATATGTTAGCAAGTGCTTGACGTGTGCAAAGGCCAAGGCCGAACATCAAAGGCCATCGGGATTGTTAGTACAACCAGCAATACTTGAGTGGAAGTGGGATAATATGACGATGGATTTTATCACCAAGCTTCCTAAGTGGTCATAAGGTTTCGACACCATCTGGGTGATTGTGGATCGACTCACAAAATCTGCTCACTTCTTGCCAATAAGGGAAAATGATCCATTAGACAAGTTGGCAAGGTTGTACCTGAACATGATAGTAGCAAGACACGGAATACCTGTTTCAATCATCTGTGATCATGATAGGAGATTCACATCAAACTTCTGGAGATCATTTCAGAAAGCTTTGGGTACAGATCTGAGTATGAGCACCGCGTATCATCCAGAAACCAATGATCAGAGCGAGAGGACTATTCAAACTCTCAAGGACATGCTACGTACTTGCGTGATCGATTTTGGAAAAGGCTGGGTTAAGCAATTGCCATTAGCCGAATTTTCGTATAACAACAGTTATCACGCTAGCATAAAGGCCACACCTTATGAGACACTTTATGGCCGAAAATGTCGATCGCCTGTGTGTTGGGCCAAAGTTAGAGAAGCCCAACTGACTGGTCCGGAAATGATCCAAGAAACAACGAAAAAGATCGTCCTGATCAAGCAGAGAATTTAAGCTGCTCAGGATCGACAAAAGAGCTACGCTGATTTGAAGCGAAAGCCGATGGAGTTCGAAGTTAGGGATAGGGTTATGCTCAAGGTCTCACCTTGGAAAGGGGTTGTACGATTCGGTAAGCGGGGCAAGTTGAACCCGAGATATGTCGGACCTTTCAGGGTGTTAGCCAAGGTTGGGAAGGTTGCTTACAGGCTGGAACTTCCTCAAGAGTTTAGCAGGGTTCACCATACTTTTCATGTGTCTAATCTGAAGAAATGTTACGCCGACGGACCATTAGTCATGCCGTTGGAAGGAATTCACGTTGACGATAAGCTCCAGTTTGTGGAAGAGCCCGTTGAAATCATGGAACGGGAGATCAAACGATTAAAGCGAAGCCGGATACCATTGGTTAAGGTTCGCTGGAACTCTAGGAGAGGTCCTGAGTTCACCTGGGAACATGAAGATTCGTTCAAACAGAAATACCCACAGCTTTTCACAAACCGGGCTTCGTCATCCACTACAAGGTCTTAAGCTTTGAGGACAAAGCTCTTTTAACGGGTGGAGACTGTAACATTTCTCAATTTTAGGTCATTTTACGATTCCTATTATTCGTCACTATTTATTTTGGTCTGATACGCGTTTACTTTTAATTTAACTTTTAAGCTAAATCGCGTAGACTAGAAATAATCATTCAACGTAAACGGTCACCAAATAAGTTAAAGTTTACGTCAATCAAGTGTTATATGATTATTAAGAAGATAATTAATTAACAATGTGTAATTTAATTTTTATGGACACGTAAAAAAAGACTTATGATTCGCAATAAAATACATTTAGTCACACCCGAAATACCTAGAACCTTACTTTAACTCAACCAATACCCACTTTTAAACCTTAAACACAAAAATAATTCAATTCTTGTGTTATCAAGCCAATATGGCCGGATATAGGTAAGCAAAAACCATAATACAAAGAATACCTACACTACATTGTACAAGATCCTTTTAATTAAGACTTGTACCATTATAATCTTAACAAGATTTTGAAACCCTTCTTACATAGAATCTCCCATTTCCATAATTCTACAACGTCCCATAAAGCAAAATCAACTAGAAAATCTCATTAAATCGTCTAAGTACAGTACAGTCCTAATTAATAAACCTTGTATTAATGACTCCATCTAGCCAATACACATTGGATATTAACCAATTTGGATCATTTGTGCCCCCTTTGATACCCGTGCAACAACAACAAATACACCACATAAGATCTTTATAAATCAAGTAAATCTTGTATCCGTTAATCATGTAATTAGAGAGTGTACTTAAGAGGTTGTTAAGCAAAACCATTGTAGATTAACTAAAACCAAAACCACACATAGGGCACGGTTTAGGTTATTGTGGAACTAGGAGAACTAACTAATCATAAGCCTATAATATCCCATCTACACTTGACAAATAACACTTACTTGAAACTCAAAAATCCCACAAACACTTCTAAGCAAACAACCCATTTTTGTTTCTTCTCTTTTTCGGGTCATAAACCGCTCAAACACCTCACAATTCTTAATCCGAAAACGTAAAACTAGTGCTAGGGTCCGTCATACGCAACCAAAGGGAGTTACATGAGCCAAGACTTGGTTTACTTGTATAAGCTTTTAAGCATAGGTTTTGGCGTATACTTCGTGTATATGATTTGGGTTGTCATTCTACAACGTCCAAAACTGAGAACAAAGTCGTTAGGACCTTTGTAAGTCAAGTCTAACTCATGTAACATTCATATCTCATTCGTTTTCTTCTTATCTAGTCGTATGGGTCATGATAACTTGTGTTTAACAAGTTAACGTAAGCGTGAACATGCATGGTTCAACCCATGCATGGTACACGTACTTATGAATACGTATACAAGACTTGTGTGGTGCTAGGACATGGTAAAGTATGTACAAAATGATTTAATATGGGCAAAATGTTTTCATTTAACTTCGAGTAAGGAAACCAACGTAAATGCTATCACTTATACTTGAAATACTTAAAGTTTATACGTAAACTTTACTTAAAAACATGATGTCTCTACTTGGGAACATATAAACTAGCGTATAGAACGAGTACATGTGATAAAACACGAGTAAATAGTAGCCTGATGTGCTTAATGAAACTCTAATTAGACCCTAGAACCACTAATAAGCTTAACGAGTCACTAACGGGCCTTGTTAGGCCAAACAATCCATTATCGAACGTTAAATGGGCTAAACAGCCCGTTAGTTAAGGCCCACAGCTTATTAATAAGCTCACTTAAACTGATTGAAGGGTTATAAGACTTATTGAGCTTGTTTGGCTTGGTAATACACGAAAGAGGCCTTATCGGGTTCAAAATGGGCTCAAAAGCCCATTAACGAGGTTTATTAGCTTATTGAATAAGCCATACTATAAAAACAGCTTAATTATAATTTGAAGTACTTAATAAGACTAGGAAAATAAGTTGGATCATATATGAAACCCTAATGGACATTTAAAAGCCTTCGGGTTAAGGTTATTGGACTAACGAGCCTAATAAGCTCAAAATAAGCTCATTCGAGCTTATTCTTAAGCCAAACAGTTTCAATAAGCTTAATAAGGGCTTATGTGCCTTTGAAAACTATATTGGACATTTAAATTGCTTATTGGACCTTAACGGGCCCAATAAGGTCCAATAAGCCTAAATAAGCTCATCCAAGCTTATTTATAAGCTGCCACAGCTTATATTGCTTATTGGAGCTTAATAAAACTTATTGCCACTTGTTTGAACTTAAACGGGCTTGAAATGTGATTTTTATGAGTTTAGGGACTAAAAGTGTCAAATTGCAAACTAGAGGGTGTAAACTGTAAATATTGATTTTATGAGTCCAGGGACCGTTTTTGACATATTTCAAACATAAGGTGTTGTTTTGAAATGCGCGCGAGAGCGAGCGAGACGAGCGCGACTAATAACTTTTGTAAAGTTAACAGACTAAAATGCCAACTTGGAAAAGTTATGGTTAAAAGTGTAATTTAACCAAACTTAAATAAAAGGACTAAAGTTGTCAAACTTAGAAACTTAAAAGTATGTTATAAAACTTAAATGATTTTATAAATACTTGAAGTGTCGGACTAGACTTAATGTAATAAAAGTATTATTGTATTTAAAGTCAAGGTTTATCGGTGTATAAACGATCAGGTTAATAAATGTATATTTATTGACGATATCTATCCTTAGTCGTATACCTTCCCAAGAGCCAACAAGTAAAGACAAATACAATAAACATGTGCACCACCACACAAGTGATAACAGTATATATAAACTAGCAATTTATTATAGTTTATGCATTAAGTCGTTAGCCTAAACTTGTAGACTAAAACTGGCCATATTTACTTAGGTATTTGATGGTGTGATTCACTTGCCAAAACTTAGGACATATTTGCATTCAAGAGACTACTAACTAAGGCGTTCATAGCCTCTTGTTATTAATAATTTATTATAATTGATTTACATCTTTGGGGTAGAAACAGCTTTGTTTTACAAATTGGAGACGCAGAGTGTACAATTTATACTATGATATGATTCTGCCTAATACGATAACCCACTGAGCCCATTAACATGAACTGTCAATTACTAAAATTGTGATCGCGAATGTATAAATAGATCGAATTTGGATAAACATCCCCGTTGGTTGATAAGCGCTCACTGTGCCAGGGATGCCGTCAACAAACGTATACCATAGTTGGATTTGGGATGTTTCGGTTAGAACATCATTCACTCGGGCATTTTATTGGATAAGTTTATTGCATCTCACATGTCAGCTTCATGCATGAGCTTAGGAAAACGAAATTACATTTTATATGTTTGCAACTGTTGCTTAATCATACACTTGGAAAAACTTGCGGTCCTTCAATGATTTACATAAACCTATGAATTCCCAACACAACTTTATGTGACGATTAAGCATGTTTTTCTCACGTTCAAAAGGGTACGAGAGCCAAGAACATTGGGTGTCACTCTTTGGAGAGACAGTACATAAATATTTGGTAGGTGTAATAACATTTTGGGAACGTTTGTATATAACACAAAAACTCTACTTATAAGCCGAACAATTTAATCTTGCGGTCCTTCAATTGATTTACATAAACCTATGAATTCACCAACTTTATGTTGACGATTTAAGAGTGGTCGTTCTCATATCTTGTGCTATTGATCTATGAAGTAATGCCCTCGGATATTCAATATTTCGCTGCCACCCAGATTTGGGGGTGTTACATAGATGAGTTTGTTAATAAGCCTGTAGTTGAGAACAAAAAGTATGTTGAAGAAGTGTCTAAGGTAGTTAGGAAGTCTACTGATTCTCTAATTATTAAAGATTAGGTGTCAGATAGTGAGGAAGAAAATGTGTCTCAAACTAAAACTGAGAAGAAAATAGTTAAGCCTAGTATTGCTAAGATAGAGTTTGTCAAACCTAAGCAACAAGAGAAAACTGCTAGGAAAACTGTTAAACAAGTTAAGAAACATAGGCAAAACACTCACAGTCCAAGAGGCAATCAAAGAAATTGGAACAATATGATGTCTCAAAGACTATGAATCAATTTTGAGATGTTTAATAAGGCATGTTATGTGTGTGGAAGTTTTGATCATTTGCAGGTTGATTTTAATTACCATTATAAACAGTTTCAAAAACAAAGGATGATAAAACCTGTTTGGAATAACGCTCAAAGGGTGAATAGTCAAAACTTTGCTAAAAAGACTCACCCTTGTGCTAAAAAGAACATGGTTCCAAAAGCAGTACTAATGAAGTCTGGCTTAGTATCAGTTAATACTGCTAGACAAAATATTTCTAAAACAGCAGTATCAGTCAATACTACTAGACAAGTTAATACTGCTCACACAAAAACAACAGTGAATGCTGCTAGACCAATGTCATATCTTTCTAAAAA